>CAWUFW010017382.1:0-264552 GCA_963921515.1 Calotriton arnoldi
ACTTGGCGGGTCGGGCGCCACAGGTACGTGTCGGTCGGAATTAATTCCGGCTCCAAGTCGGTCGGTGCTTTTTCCGGCCCGAATCGGAATCGACCCCTATGTATTCGCAAATTAGCTAATGCAAAACCATTCGCCCTATGGGCCTTTCGGCCCGTAGGAATGAATGGAGTAATATTACCTAATCGCTATTTACCAAATCGTTATTAAATAATATTAAGGAATCACAAAATCTTTGGCGATTCCTACATACATAGCATTTTGCGATCACCGGCCCGGCGGTGGCGATCCGCCTGCCATCTACCTGAATATTCCCACCGCCAAATCAGGATGGCGGTGGGAATGGGAATGGTACCGCGGCAGACGGAAAGACCGTCCGCCGTGGTCCCGCAAGGCGGTCCTTTTCCGACCACCTTGCGGGACACGGTACAATGGGGCATTGTGGGCGGTGCCGTGCAGGCACCGCTGTGGGCGTTACGATGCCTGTCTTTTGCGGCGGAGATCCCGCTGCAAAAAGACAGGCGGAGAATGCCTTCGGGGGCCCGTTGTGGGCCCCCGGGGGGGTGGGGAGTGGGGGGCTGCACGTGGGGGGTACCTAGGGTACCCCCTGCAATTGCATGTACAAGGTGGCAGGCACCGCACGGTGCCTGTCACGTTGTACATGCAAATGCACTACATTTATTTTTACATTGTGGTGGGTGCTGCTTGCAGCACCGCCCGCCGCAATGTAAAAATACGGGATGCGCCCGCCAGTGTGGCGGGCGCATCATAATGTGTATTGCGGGACCGCCACACCTATGGCGGGCGGTCCCTTTTGCCACTGCGATGGCGGGCGGACTTTGTCCGCCCTCCATCGTAATCTACCCCATAGATGCCACTTTAGTGGCATGAGGCTTTATGGATAGGGTGGAGTCTTGCTAGAAACCGAGGTTCTTTACTTTATTGGTGGGAATAGGTGGAGTTCCAAGCATGGCCAGACAGTGATGAGGGCCCCAGAGTCAGTGGTTCTTGCCCAGTATCATCATCTCAGTCTTGTCGCGACTTAGCTTCAAGGAGTTGGTGTTCATCCAGGTGGCGACCAGGCTGAGTCACGAGTTGAGATCTTCCGACATGACTGCTTGTCCTGAAGACAGAGAGAAAATAATCTGAGTGTTGTCAGCGTAGGAAAACAGAGTCAACCCACAGCTTTCCACCAGGTCCACCATTGGTGCGGACATAGATGTTAAAGAGCAACGGGCTAAGGGTAGAACCCTGGGGAATGCCCGAGGACAGGGGGAGAGATTTCGAAGCTGAATTAGTTGAGAAGACCTGGAATGTGCGGTTTGACAGGAAAGATGAGAGCCATGCCAGAGCTGAGCCCTGTATGCCCAAAAGGATCAGTCTATCTAAAAGAGGAGCATGGGACACAGTGTCAAATTCAGTGCTAAGATCCAATCGGATCAGCCCGGCTGTGCAGCCAGAATCCACAAGTCGTCTTATTTGTTCAGTGACTCCCAGGAGGGTAGTTTCAGTACTGTGCCCTGCTCGGAAACTGGACTGGGAGGGGTGGAGGGCGTCCTGGGTTTCCACAAGTGCGGTGAGCTGAGAGTTAACCTGTTTCTCGAGTATTTTAGAGAAGATAGGGAGTAGTGAGATAGGTCTGAAATTGGACAGATTGGTGGAGTCCAGGTGAGACTTTTTGAGCAAGGGAAGGACCATAGAGTTCTTCCAGGCCTGGGGCAGGAGCCCTTCACTTAGGGAGGTATTCAGGAGTTCAGGCACTGGCTGTAATGCTTGTGGGCTTAAGGTGCTTAGTTTGACTGGGGGAAGAGGGTCTAAGGGTGACACTGATTTAATGGAAGCCAGAAGCCCTATCAGCCTGGGTTGGTCCAGCAGAATAAAGAACTGCAACCCTGCTGGTGACTTGCATGTCCCTGGTGCGATGAAATTCCTAGAAAAGGGCGCGATCGGAAGAGGACTGGATCTCTCGAGCTTTAGGTTGGGGTTGACAGCTCTAGCGTTTGTAAGACCATCCTGGATATCAGTTACCTTTTTGATAAAAAAAGTCAGCAAGTTCCTGGCATTGAGCTTGGGATAGTGAGGGGTGAGCAGAAATAAGATTCGGATCAGAAAGGTCTTGGACTACTTTGAAAATGGTTTTTGAGCTTGGGAGATTTTTTCAGAATAGAACAGGGCGCGTGCCTTCCTATAGTGCAGGTGGAACTGGCACAAGGCAGTTTTGTATTTGTTTTTTCACTGAGAGTCATATAGATTCCTCCAAGCTCTCTCTAATCACTTGCAGAACTTCTTTTCAGTTTGTAGGGACTCGTTAAACCAGGGGGTGGGTGGATGGTGTCGGGACGAATATTTTAGTTTGGCAGGGAGTGTCATATTTAAGTAAGTTTGGAGCCAGCTATCAATCACGGGTTGGTCTACTTCGACATTGTGGGTTAGAACAAGAGATAAAAGCACAATAAAAATACTCATCACAGGGGCAGATTAACACGTTGGTACAATTAAATTGGCCCAGGTGGAATCTTAAATGCCACCTTACTATATCCAGCCTGAATCTGGTTAACAGGACTCTGTCCCAAGTGGTATCCATCCAAGACAAATATGGTTCCATAAGGGAGGTGGATTGCAGGTTGATTTACTCCCTAACGGAAATTTTTGCTATTTCAGATTCCTATCTACACAGTCTGTTCCTAGTTAGGAAGACTTTCTTGACCCAATTTACATCAGCCTTGAATATACAGGAAGGGGAGGAGAAAAGCTCGGGTCTCCCCAAGTCGAACATTTGCTGTTTGATATCAGACAACCATGGAATGGCTGGGCCTCTATCACAGGTGAGGCAGTCCAAAATCACATTCCTGTTCAGGCCTGCGTGTTGGTTCACCCAGAAGGCACACCCAAGTACTAGCTGGGCCAAATGAATGAGGTCTTCAGCAAACCCAAAGCCAAGCTCCTGGTGGACAATATAAGAAGCGCCTGCTAGGGGTACACTTAGAAGGAGATGCAGGGCCCTGTTCTCTTCGGTCTGAAGGGCAGAGATGTTAGAATAGCCCTAAATACCAGAATGGTGAGACATTTGCTCCTGAAGACTTCCAGCAAGGGGGCCATGGGCTTTTTACCGATGCAGGAGACTAGGCTGTAGTTAAAACCAGCAGCGCTAGCAAACCTTTGAGCTGTTTTGTTCTTACAAGGGCCCCAGTTTCCCTCAGCATCAAGAACCACCCCCAGATAAGAAAACTCCTGGGTAGAGGTGACCTGATGACCTTTAAGGTAAACATGTCTTTGTTTCATAGATTTGGAGCCGCAAAACATGGTGTAAGTTTTTGAGTTATTAGCAGTTAGGCCCAAGGACCCCATGATGCAATTTTCTGGAAGAGGATGTTTAAGCTCATATGCATTCTTCCCATTATGACGGCATTGTCCGCGTAAAGTAATGTGAGAATTTTTTACTGCCCACTAGCGGTACGTCTGCCACACAGGTGGACAGAGTCTCCTCAAGACCGTTGATGTACAACAGTAAGAGAATAGGGGCCAATACGCACCTCTTGCAAACGCCCTTCCCCAGCGGAAAGCTGGAGGTGCGCTCACCTGCAGGGCTGTACCTAACAGATGCTGATAGATCAAAATGTAGTGCATTCAGGAATTGGACTGACCCTGGATCCACCCGTAGGTCACTCAGCATGTCCCACAGCTTGGACCTGACCACACTGTCGAAGGGACTAGACAGGTCCATGAAGGCCAGGCAGATGGAGCCCTGCTTAGCAATGGTGTACTTGCTAAAAAGCAGGTGTAGATTAAGACATTGCTCCGCTGTGCCCAGCCCCTAGCGGAAACCATACTGCACATTCGACAGTGTGTTAGACTCCATGACCCAGGACAACAAGCGGCCAAAACAACCCTCCCAGTGATTTTTACTGCAGAGTCCAACAGGGATATTGGGTGATAACAACTAGGAGACTGTCGGTCACCTTTTTTAAAAACAGGGACATTGGTGGCAGTATACCATGCATCTGGGAGGCCACAGCAAGGGAAGGCATTGAAGCAGTTACAAAGTAGTGGGGTCCACAATTCTGGAGCAGATTTATACATATCCAAGGGGGCCCTATCCGGGCCTGGGGCCTTATTAGATGGAGATTTAGTAATGGCCTCACAGACCTCTTCCAGGGTAAATCTCACAGGAATCAGGTAAACCACCTTGGCCTCCTGAGTACCCTATGGCATGTCAAAGTATTATAGAGTGCAAAAGTGGCTCAACCAAGCCTCTGGGCTGATGGTACTAATATGAGTTGTCATTACATCCCAGGGTACTGATACTGCCCTTCCTACAGGACTGCATCAACCTTCCCCACTACATTTCAATCTCTTTGCGACTACTGCTCAAGGCCCTTTTATACACCGCTCTATATTGTTACATTTTCTGAGTATCTCTAGGTATCTCCTTTAGGGCCCTATGCAAAAGGAGACCTTTCTGCAGGAGGAGTCAAACCAGTTTGCCCCAACTGGTGCCGGCCTAACTGATTTCATAAGGAGGCTACTGATGGCAGACCCGAGCTGGACAAAACTGTTGGCCATTAGACATGGGTCAGCCAAATGAGTTAGGCAATTGTGTAGGATATCAAGATGATTAGTGCACAGGCTTTTCAATACTGCCCCTTGATCTGTGTTCCTCCAAACAAGGCAAAACCCCTGGGACTTAACAGTTAGGGAAGAAGAGGAAATGCCACCTGCCCCACCTTGTCCCTTAGGAATGCCAAGACCCAACTATAAGAGATTGTGATCACTCAGAACTGTAACAATGGAGTCCCCACATGTGATAGACCTCCTGAGGAACATGGAAACAAATATGTTGTTGATGATTGACCCTTAGCACCCCTGACAATGATAATATTCAAATGATGGGCTGGATCAACAGCATCGCAAGCATTAAAAAGATCAAACATGTTGACAACATTCAAAAGTGCTCAGGCGTCAGGTCCACCAGCTGAGAAATACCCCTCACACAGGCTGTATTCAAAATGGCTGACTCATCGGCCTGGGGTTAATGACCGGGTTTGGTATTAAAATCACCCCCAACCACAATGTGAACCCTGAATTCAGGTGGGCTAATTCCGATTCAAGTCCCGATATGAAACTTGACAGCTTAAAAATGTTAGCGCATGCTTCGGCTCCAAAGAGGCCATTGTAGAAACTGATGATGACAAAATGAACACCTTTGAGCCAAGTTAACAAAAGGGCTTGAATAGTAGCGGGCACATTTTACAACCCAGGGTAACTTGTAAGCAAGCCAATTAAACCACCCTTGGCCCAACTGGCAGATGATTTGATTGCTGGTCCCATATATACAGCAAACACATCAACGCTGACAAGTTCCATAGTCCACATTTCTTGCAGAAATATCAAATCATAGGTAGAGAGAGTGCAGTCCAATTATCATTGTCCTTTTTATTATGTAAACCAGCAATATTCCAAAAGATACATTTTAACCTGAGGAATGGAGTCATCCGGCAGCATCAGGGCACCCTCAATGTTGGCCACAAAGTGGGGGTGAGATATGAGGAGACTAGCGTGGCCAACACCCAGGGAAGAACCACCAGGAACCACAGGAGGCGGAGAGACAGATGGTGTATTGGGGTATACTGTCTCTCAAAATGTCCAATGGGTTGACTCTCTGGGTCTCGACCATTCTCTGGGGTCGGGCTCAGTCAATCAATCAAACAATAAAGGGCTGGTAACGCGTAACTACTCACTCGTGAGGGTCTCAAGGCGCTGGGGGTAGGTGGGGAGCAGATCCGTCTAAGAGGTGGGGTCATTCGAAGAGGCAGGTCTTGAGGTCCTTCCTCAACTGAGTAGCTTGGGAGATAGTCTGAGATGGAGGGTAGGGTGTTCCAGGTGCTGGCAGCAAGGAAGGAGAAGGACTTTCCTCCAGTTCTGATCTTTCAGTTCTGTGGGACGGTAGCCAGGGCGAGCTGGGCAGGATACTAAGTTGATCTGGCAGTCCATAGTGAGCGATGCGTCTAGTATGATGCCGAGGTTTCGTGCGTGGTCCATCAGGGCAGGGGGAGTTCCTAGCGCAGAGGGCAACCAGGTATCATTCCATGCCGAGAGGGTGGATCCCAGGATGAGGACTTCAGTCTTGTCTGAGTTGAGCTTAAGTCAGCTGTTCTTCATCCAGGTGGCGACGGCTTTCATCCCCTCTTGGAAGTTGTGCCTCATGATGTTGGGTTCGTTGGTGATGGAGAGGATCAGCTGTGTGTCGTCGGCGTAGGAGATGATGTTGAGTCCGTGGTTTCTGACAATGGTTGCGAGCGGGGCCATGTAGACGTTGAAGAGGGTGGGGCTGAGAGAGGAGCCCTGGGGCACTCTACAGTTGGTCTCTGTCAGTTCAGAGAGGTTTGGCAGAAGTCTAACCCATTTTGTTCTGCCTGTGAGGAAGGATCGGATCCAGTCGAGGGCCTTGTCATGGATGCTGGCATTGTGGAGTCTAGTGGTTAGGGTGTGGTGGGAGATGGTGTCAAATGCTGACGAGAGGTCCAGGAGGATAAGGGCCACGGTTTTGCCCTGGTCGATGAGGGAGTGGATGTCATCAGTGGCGGCGAGGAGGACAGTCTCGGTGCTGTGATTGCTTTGGAAGATGTCCAGGATGTCGTTTGTTTCGATGAAGTTGGCTAGTTGGTTGTTGACGGCTTTTTCAATTACTTTTGCTGGGAAGGGGAGCAGGAAGATGGGCCTGAAGCTTTTATGGTCTGCCGGGTCTGCGGACGGTTTCTTCAGGAGTGGGTTGATTTCGGAATGTTTCCGGTCATCGGGGAAGGAGGCAGTCTCGAGGGAGCAGTTGATGGTTTGGCATGGCTCGGGTGCGATGGCGGGGGCAGCTCTGTGGAAGATGCAGTGCAGGCAGAGGTCCTATGGTGCTCCAGAGGGGATGCTTTTCATGGTCTTTAGGGAGTCATCCGTGGTGAGTGGTGTCCAGTTGTGAACAGGTTCTGTCAGGGGCGTTGGTTGAGGAGGTTGCTGGTGCGATGGAGAGGTCCTGGTTGTCGAAGTTGTCATAGATCGTCTTGATCTTGCGGTGGAAGAAGGTGCCGAGTCTGTTGCAGAGGTCTTGGGAGGGTGGAACGTCTGTGGTTTCGCTGTTGGGTTTGGCGAATTCTTTGATGATGGTGAAGAGTTCTTTGCTGTTGTCTGTTGGTGTTGATTCTATCTTGGAGGGCCTTCTTCCTTGTGTTTTTGATGAGGTGATGGTGTGCGGTGGTGGCTGATTTGAAGGCAGTGTGGACTTCCAGGGTTTTGTGGTTCCTCCATGTGTTTTCAAGTCGTCTGCAGGAGCGTCTGGATTCTTGGAGGGCAGGCGTAAACCAGCTTGCTTTCTTGATGTGTTTGCCGGTGGCTTTCTTGAGGGGGGCCAGGGTGTGATAGGTACTTTGGTGGAATTTATATGCGTCCTTATCAGATGCTGCCGAGGAATTTCACCACCTTGTTTCTAAATTTCAGTCTACTCCATTCTTGTAAGCCAGGTCTGTATTGTACCACCTATTCGCAGACATTCTTTGTGTCTTCATTGCTTTAGCATGACAGGGTGGATGACCTCAAGAAGTCTTCTGGATTGGACTTTGTTGTCCAGGGTGATGGATCTGCATTGATCTGAGAAACTCCTTGCTTTCAGTGTTAGCCTCCAAACTCCACTTATTCATGTTAACAATGTGCAGCCAACCCTTCTCTCCAGACAAACCGTTAATCTTCTTTCACCAATTTGAGACTAGGAAGGGGTAACCAGAGAGGGACCTTTCTTGTCCAAAATGCGTTTGAGCTTGAAATTACAGGACACGTTAACATTAACGGCTATGAGTAACCCAAATATCAGTTAACATATTTGTCGCACAGTATAACATAGGGCTTCTACCACTATTCTCATATTAACCTCTCAATAACTTTAACAGTAGCATTGTCACTCCTAATGGTGTAAACATTGCTACTTTTTGAATTGTTATCATTAGTGTTGGCATTTATATTGGCAGGATTTCACACAATATTGACATGGGTAAAGCGAGAAGCTGCCACCCGCTTTGTAGCACAGTGCTCTTCCCTGTCCCTGCCTCTATATGTAACCTGGTAAACAGTGTAAATATCGAGTTTTTTATGTCGACTTGCACTAATATCGAGTGCAGAATATCGTGATACAAAAATATAGACTGTCAGAATATCGTGGGCAAGAATATCGAGTCTAAGGTAAGTAATAACGTTTTTAACAATATCGAAGTCATTAATATCGTTTTAAAAAATATCGAAGTCATTAATATCGTTTGCAAAAATATAGTTGTTAAAAATATATTATTTTTAGTTAGTGTCATGTATTTTAAATGTATTTGTTCTATTTTTTTGTCTAAGTATTGCATTTGTTTTTTAATATATGTGTTACATTTTTAGAAGTTATTCATTTTATTTAAATTACATTTTGCGTTTTAGTTCCGTAGTAGGTTGTGGGTTTATAGGGGAATAGGGTGGGAAGTAATTTGATTATAATTAATTTAATAATATTTTTTATTAATTAATATTTATGTAGTTAATATTTTATATTACTAATAGTGGGAATTAATTTATTATTAATTATTTATTAATTGGTTGTTAATTATTAATAATTAATTGGTAATTATGTTAATTGTGTCATTTTTTTAGGAGCGGGTTGTGGGTTGATAGGGGAGTATGGTGGGAAGTAATTTAACTATAAGTAATTAATTATTTTTTTAATTAATTTATATTTATGTATTTAATATTTTATATTGTTAATTGTGGTAATTAATTTATTATTAATTATTTATTAATTTGTTGTTAATTATTATTAATTAATTGGTAATTATGTTAATAGTCTCATTTTTTTAGGAGTGCGTTGTGGGTTGATAGGGGAGTAGAGTGGGAAGTAATTTAATTTTAATACATTTTTTAATATTTATAATATATTTATTTAATGTTATTTTATAAATAATTAATTGTTAATAAATTATGTTAATTGTGTCATGTTTTACGACATTGGTGGTGTCATTTATAGGGGAATATGGTGGGAGGTAAAATATTTATAATTCATTAATTATTTGTTAATTAATGCTAATTAATTAAATATTAAATAAGCTAATTGTGGAATAATTTTGATGTGTGAGTTGTGCGTTTATAGTTGTAAATGTTGGGAAGAATTTTTTTATATTAATTAATGATTTGTTGTTAATGGTTATTAATTTATTAATGTAAAATTAGTTATGGAAATTGTGTAAATATTTTTAAGTGTGTGTTTTTGTGTTTATTGGGGTAGAGGGTTGAAAGTAATATACTTTAAATAAATTAATCATTAGTTGATCAGTAATTTTCATTTATTAATTGATAAATATTGTTAGTATTTGTTTTGTTTTTATTTTTGGGGGGATTTAGGTTCAATAGCTGTAATGTTTTGTTTTATCCCCTCCGCTATCCAACACTTTCCCTACTGTTGCACTCATTGGAGTGAGAATAGTAATTTATTCCCCTCCGCTATCCAACACTTTCCCTACTGTTGCACTCCCTGGAGTGGGAATAGTAATTTTTACCCCTATGCTATCCAACACGTTCTCTAACGTTGTATTCGTTGGAGTGGGAATAGTAATTTTTACCACTCCGCTATCCAACACTTTCCCTACTGTTGCACTCCCTGGAGTGGAAATAGTAATTTTATCCACTACGCTATCCAACACTTTCCCTACTGAATAAAATACTTTTATTTGATCTGTTAAAATCATAAAAAGAGTGGAACATACCACCATGATGAAAACTTCATAATTCAGATACAGAATAAAAATTGCATCAAACATTTTTAGTTGTCGTAACCCTCATGTGATATGGAACCAAAGAACAGCGGATTATTGTAACAGCAATGTAAACATATCCATGCTTTCTGTTGTAATTAAAGTGCTAATGCCAACGGAAAATGGGGAGGGAGCAAAGTTCAGAGCTGTTATGCATAATTTTCTATCCAGTTTCTTAAGTCACTATAGTTTCCTATCCCGGAACCTTTACTAGTATGATCGTGTTTGTGCCTAGGGCTTGTCATAGAAAGGAGCTTTGAAAGAAAGGGAGTACAGAAAAAGGTCTGAAAAAGACTTAGGCCGGCTACTTTATACCCTTCTGCCAAATTCTTTTTTGGTGTTTCAATCTTTCCAAGGTTTTGTGCTGTTTCTTTCTTTTCTAGTTCTTGTGCTACTAGTGACAAAAATTTGACGGTGTTGCAAGACAGTTGAACTGAAGAACCGCTGAGGCATTTTATGACGGCCGCTCTGCAAGTCCGGATTTGAGTTTCTCTTAGGATTGGCCTTAGAAATGACGTCCTTAGGTTATGTAATGCCGGACAGATGCATAACAGATGTAGTAGTGACTCTGCTCCGTTACCACAGAGGCGGCAGTCCAATGATGGCCAGGTCTGTAGCCATTTTGGAATGAGATCTTTATTTGAAAAAGAACCCAATCTCAGTAAGGTCAATTTCCGCTTATAGTGGTCTCTGAAGCATTCTTCCAGATAGGGTTGAGGTTTCATGTGCTTATAGGATGGCATCACCGACCATGCATGACTTTTACCGGCAAAAAAGTTTTATCAGTTTGAAACAATATTTTTTTAATCGATTTGTTTGTGATTTTTTTTAAAACAGGGTATGACATGGGTGTTTGCCAGGCTTCCACCAGATTTAACGTTAAAAGCGCTTGTTTTCAAATTTGGCATATCGAATTTTTGTTCCTTGATTGTTTTTCTACCTCCTCCCAGCAGTGGTGGGCAAGCGTGTTGTCTTCCGCAGCCCTCATTCGCCAATAATATTTGGCCAAGACACCTTGTCTGGCCTGCGTCCGGTTCGTTAATCCATATTCCAGGTGTATCTGCGCCTGAGAGATGTGTCGTGGGATTAGAAACAGTTTTTTAAACAGTCTGGACTGGGCTAAATTTAGCATTTGGGAGTCCTTGGTATTCAGCATTTCCGAGCCATATGTTAACGCTGGCAAAATGTTTGCAGCCACTACCTTTAGGAGATGGTTTATTGAGCTGCCATTTAGGCTTTTCTGTAGAGTTTTGAAAGCAAATGATAATTGTTTGATTTTTGTGTTGGCAGGTTCTAGGTGTTGTTTGAAACTTAAATGGGAATCTAAAAGAACCCCCAGATATTTATATACTTCCACCTGCGATAGGATACTTGAGTTTATCCTCCAGATGAATTTGGGGCGTTTTTTATGAATGCTGGAAAAACATAAAACGTTAGATTTTTTTAGATTGATTATCAGTTGTTCTTTTGAAATGTATATTGCTAGTTGAGAGATCAGGTGCTGTAGACCTAGCAGAGTTTTAGAGAGTAACACGATGTCGTCCGCATATTGCAGACTTGCTATTGGTGTCTCTCCCAATTTGCGTGGATCTCCATGAATGAGACTAAGGTTGCTTTCTAAATCAGCCGTGTAGAGGTTGAAAAGACACGGCGCCAGAACGCATCCTTGCTTTAGCCCGTTTTTTGTTGGAAATTTCTTGGTTAAACTCCGGCCATCCCCTTTTTTTATCTGAACCCAGGTTTGAGAATATAGGTTGATGATTGCTTCTAGTAATTTGGGGGGGATTCCCCAAGCTTTCATTTTAGCCCATAGCTTGGCTCTTGGCACTTTATCAAAGGCTGCTTTAAGATCTACGAAACATGTGTAGAGGATGTTTGAATTGGCGATCGCTTTCTTTGCTAAGTGGGTGAGTGCTGAAATATTTGTTAAAGTCCCCATGCCGGCCCTGAACCCAGTCTGTGTTTTTGGGATTAGACTTTTGCAGCTTACCCATGTCTCCAAGTCTGCCAGTAGATTTGTTGCGTAGATCTTAGCCTCTACATCTATAAGGGCTATCAGTCTGTAATTGCTGGGGTCTGAGCGTGTTCCTGACTTATAAATCGGTTGAAAGATGCTGCCCCTCCAAGAGTCAGGAATATTTCCAGTCTCTAAGCTATTGGAGAACAGGGGGGTTAAATAGCAGGACCAGAACTCGGGGTCGTACCTGAACAGTGCATTCGGTAGACCGTTGGGGCCGGGTGCCCCGTCCGATCTCAAGTGTTATATTGTATGCAGAATCTGCTTTTGTGTTATCTGTACAGGTTCTACTCTTTGCGCATGCCTGATAAAAATGCTATTGTCTTTCTGTATTTCTATGATTTCGGTATGGAGTTTGGCGTTGGATAAAGTCTTTAAGTCGGTGACTGATGCGTCCGCCGATGTCCATTTTTCCATACTCTGACTCCTAGCCTCTGATATTTTCTCCGGACTGAAGCACCTTTTAGTCTTGTTTGTATTATCACCAGTGCTGACTGTTGTCTGTAAAAGTTCTGAAATTGTATGTGTCTTCAATATGAATGCTCCAAGATTGTTCTGTTATGTCGGAGGTAGATTGGCGATGTTTGCCATTTAGCAGGAAGTTGATTTTTGCCCAAAACTGTTTCGAGTTTCTCTGTTTACTTGCGTGAAGCAAGTTGGTCTCAAAATTTTCCTTCTATGTTCGTTTGGCCACCTTTATTTTGTGTTTTAGTTCCCTTTTCGTCTTTTTTATAATTATGAGAGTCTGTTGCGAAGGTTGGGGACCATTAGTTCGAATTAACCTTAGTTGTTTGTTCAGTCGCGATTTTATTGCCTGTATATTTGGCGTGTACCATGGCCCTCCTCCGGTTCTGGGTGTTTTATGATCTCTGTGGGTAGGTTGAAATTTTTTATTGATGTTGTTTGTAAAAGACTCCCAGAGCCCCGTAATATCTCCAGCGTGGTCTGCGTCTGTAGGTGTTAACAATGACCGGCATGTCTCCATTATTTTGTCGATGTTCTTTTCTTCCCAAATTAACCGTTTTAGGTTGTAGAGTTGTGTCGTTAATGTAAGAGGATTTGCCTGCTCTGACCCAATTGGAGTGATGGTTAATGTAAAAGTTTGAGGGTAATGATCGCTTTCGACTCGATCCTGAATTTGAAAATCTGTTATGTATGGAAATAGATCAGGGTCGGCTAGCGTAAAATCGATTGTTGATCCTGTTTTAGATGTAACCCTCATGAATGCGGCTGGACTATTCAAGGGGCCTCTACCATTTAACGTGTGTAGGAAAAGGTCATCAAATTTTGCAGAACATTTCTTACCTATAAGGTCTTGTCTGCTTCGGTTGCCCTGTCTTGGCTGTATGAAACTCGGTAGGTTGCGCTCTTGGCCTTGGATTAAGTTCATGTTAAAATCCCCAGTTATTATTATGTTGGCACTTGGGTAGGTGCTTTTCAGCATTTTAATTGCCGCTATTAATTGCTTGATTCTTTGGTCCTTCTCCTTTCTTGCTGGATGAATATAGAGATTCAATATTAGTAGGTCCATTGAAGGTGAAAATTCTACTTTGGTACATTGCATCCATGAGGAGTCTAGGTCGATGCTTATATCTCGCCAGGAGAGGTCCGTAGATATATAAGTCGACAAGCCCCCTTTGGCCCTTCCATGCTGTGCCTCCTTTTTTGCTGGAATAATATTTTCTCTGTAGCCCACTAATGGAGAGTTTTTTGTCTGCCAGGTTTCTTGAAAAAGGAGTATGTCATGATGTTGGATAAATTCCACAAAATCTTCTTCTTCTAACTTTGCACTTATGCCATTAACATTCCAGGAGCAAATCCTAATGCCCCTTGATTTCCTAAGTGATTGGCTTGAACTGGTTCATACTTGTCCCCGCTGCTTAGGTCCCAATGTTTTTTGGGGAAGTGCCTCGAGATCCGCTGCTTCTCTTTGTGCAATTGTAATTGTTATTTGTCTAATTGGATGACCCTCTTCTTCCTTGATGCAGGTCTGATCCGGGCCTTTTGCGCCTTTTAAAAGGCTCTGTTTCTGTGTTTGTTGTTGTTGTAATGGACTAGTGTACCGCGGGGGCTCCACTTTTTTTAGTTCTATGCCCCAATTTGAGAATTCTTCCCTATGCTGCAGGATCAAGTCTGTGAGGCTATAATCGGTACATGTTAAGATTGTAGAGTCTGGACCGGTTAGGAGAGGGTTTGGTTTAAACTCTATACTTTCAAAGTCACTGGATTTTATATGACTCATAGAAGGTAATTCTTCTAGTAATTTTAGTATTGATCCCCTGTTCAAGATGTCATGTGGTCCCCTTGAACTGTATTGCGGGATAAGCTCTACTTTATTGCTTGTGGTTAAGCGTAGTGAGTCTGTGTGATGATTTTTTGCCCCGTTGCTTGATTTGACGGTTGCAGCACAGATTAGATCTTGATCTGGGGGGGCAGGACTTCGTTGGTAATGGGAGCAGTAGCTTGCGGTGCCCCTAGGGATCGAGGCTGGAACAGCCTTGATTCCAGCCGTCGACTCCTCCCGTTTCCCCCCTCCTTTGCACGTGCTGCTCTCAACTATATCCACTTGTCTACTAATTGCTGTCTCTTCTGTGTTGGCGTGTCCACCCGTTGATATTGGAGGATTTTTCTGAGAATCCAGGCTGGGTGGTTTGACCTTTTCTTTCCCTGCCTGAGGGTAGAATATACTATACATTTTCATCGATTGTTGATTATTGCCGAAGCGTTGAATTGTGCTTTCTGTCTCCTTTGTGGTGGAGTTGTAGGGAATCTTTGTCCCTGTCATGGGCCTAATGTTACGTTCAGAGTATTCTCTCTCTGGCAGACCCTTGTCTTTTGTCTCGGGCTTAATTTCTTGATGGAATAAATCGATCGACCCTCCATTTTTTGTTTTACTCTTTCTCGCTTTTCTCAGGCGTTTTCTTTCCCTCTTAGTGAGGGGAATTGATGCGATGGATTGTTTAGGGCTAGCTTTTTCAGCAAGGATGGATGGTTTTGGGCTTGCGTTTTTAGGCGTTTCTAATGCTTGATTAAATGAGGCCGCCTCTTGTACTTCAGGGTGCGCTTGTTTGGTCGGGTCTTCTAGCCTCCTTAAGGCATTTATGGTGGGGACACTTAAGGGCATTGTGGTTAGTGGTCCCTCTTCTGCGCTCAGGACTCCGTCAGTGCTGCCATTCCCCTGCTGGCCATGTTGTTCGTCTGATGCCTGCTTAGGGGTTTTGTTGGACTCTTGAGGGGATTGTTTAATGGCCGTTAGTATCTGCGACATCAAGATGGGTACTGTTGCCAATTTGTCAATTATCAAGGGGCAGTGGCACGTATGGTAAGTAGTATCCCTGTCTTGTTGTACCTTCTTAATCGTTGAGTTCAGGTCATGCAGGTTTGCTTCTATCCCTTGCACATGGATAGCTAGGAGATTTAACAGTTCGACTTGAATATAAAGTTTGTCTGCATGATGTGTCATTGCTTTCCCGATCGTGTACATTGTGTTTAATAGTTGGGGCCATGCGGAAGCCGTAGGCTGGTTCATCGGTGCTTCCTGGAGTGTTTGACTTAATTGAGGTGAGTACTCAAGATGCTCCATATGTTCATTGTACTCGCTCAGCTGTTCGTTTCTTTGTGGGGTTTTGAGTGATGTAGCCCCCGCCTTTAAGATACTTGACTCAATGGTATCTTGGGGCTGGCGCCTGCTTCGTTTGAAATGTTCGGTTTCTTTGGGATCTCTTGAGAGGAGGGTTGTAGGAGTTATTGAGCCTGATGGCAAGAGAAAGTTGATGTATTTTTCCGCCCGACCCTCTTGTTCCAGTGGATGCTGTTCTGTCATTAGCAAAGGAAAATGGACCATTGCGAACAGGCCTGAGGCATGATCCTGTTGATCTTGATCTTGATTTAAATTGTCATTGTTCAAAGAGCCGCCTTCAGATCCTGTGTTTGCATTTTGCGGTGATTGCGAATAAAGTTGTTGTGTAAGGAGGGAGTCCCAGCTTATGTCAGGCTCCCTATGGACTAGAGCGAGTGCTGGTTGGTGGTGATGTACTTGTTGAGCTTGAGGAAGTGACAGTTGCAAAGGAGGATCTGACGCTTTGAGTGGTGATGGGTTGATTCGGGCTTCTGGTCTGGATGGACCGATATCAACGCTCCCTGAACTTGCCAAATTTCCAATGTCATAATTGTTGTTGATCTTGCTGCTACACTCTTTATCTTTGCATATTATTTTTTGTTTGGTATTGCTGGATGTGCTTTCCTTGGGTGTGCTTTCCTTGGGAACCTCGATGTCATCTCCTTCTGTGCTTTCCATTGCCTTGTGGTTTATGGCCTCCTGTTCTGCCTTGCTACGTTGACTTAGGCCTGGCTGCCATGATGCCTTTTTTGCGCACGTTATTTGTGCCATTGTTTTTCAGCCTTTGCTTTTGCCCGGCTATTTTGGACCTGTCTGCATTTCTGTCTTTCACCTTTTCTCCTGTTCCCTTTGGGCTACGTCTGCACAACATGTACAAGGTCGAAAAACAACGTCCCTTGTTCTTGCTGATCTGGCCAGTCCCTCGCACTTAGACATAACACTATGTACAGCTGCCATGGAGAAATTCGGGTGCTTTTAATATTGTGATTTTCACGTTTAGAGGCACTTGGAGAAAACCTTTCCAGAGAGAAGAGCTGTGTATGTCTGATGATGTAAACCTTGCATCTAGATCTTGAGGTATGGGAGTTCGCTAGTCAAAGCCCAGAGGTCTTCTGTTTTTATAATAAACTAGCTACTAGCACGGGGAGGGTGATAAGGTCATTTAGCCCTATATCCACTGCTTTATGAAATGCTTTCCCCGTTTGTATTCTATGGAGTTGTAACCATGCTGATTATATTATTCTTATGCATTATGCTGATAGTACTGACACATGTACTGTATCTTAGAGCACGTTAGTTAAAATAAACATTTTAAACTATACAGTGTCTCTTCTTACGCACGTTGTGGACAGGTATGAGTGAGTTATGAAAGGGTGTTCTTGTTACTGCGAGTCCTGAGAGAGAGAGAAATACCGTGTTCTGGGTTGTCTAATCATTGGTAGCATTGTTGCTAATGAGACGCTACAGCTAGTCGGGTTGGGGTTTTAGGTGCTGAGGATTATGGTTGGCTCACCACCGTATTCCATGGTCCTATTATCCTGTGCATAGCTCTGTGTATGTGCAGAATCCCTACACCATGTGGTCCTTAAAACTTCCTGAGGAGAGTCTGTGACAGACTTTTAAAAAATCTGTTATTAGAGCCCGCTTACTGGCTTTAAGACCGATGTTGTGGGTGGAGGGCGCACCTGGTTCATCTACTTTTATTCCCTCAGGAATTTTTGCTAAACTGCCTTCTGTGCCAGCTGCGGGGAAATCCTTAGCTGCACTGGGGGCAGGGCTCGACTCCCCTTGCTCCCCTTGCTCTGAATTATTTCGAAATTTTGAAGTTTTTAAAATATCTTTCCTTGGACCGATCATAGGCTCGATTTCTGTTTCCGTTTCGGTCACTGGCCGGGATAGATAGTTGGGAGAGGCCGTGCCCCTGTCCGTGTCAGTGTCGGTGTCTCGTGGGCCCCCTCTGCCTTTTTATATTTTTCCAGCGGGTTTCACTTCTCCGTCTCTGGATTTCCCTGATCTCATGGTGGGCACTCTGGAAGAAAGCCTCTTTTTTTTGGAGACCAAATGTTCTGATGGTTAATAGTGGTTAGTGGTGGTTAATGGTAAATGGTTAATGATGGTTAATGATGGTAATAGGTCATTGCTCCAGTTCCCTTATTTCTCTGGTTTGTTGGGAACAATGCCCGCAGAGGGGGGGCAGCAGGGGGACCACACAAATCCCCTCTCCGTACTCTTAACGTCTACGTATGCTTTGTGCGGGCTGGGCAGAGCTGTTAAGAACTGCCGCCGAGAATTGCCACCAAAAAACCCACTGGGGGGCTGACGACTGATGGCTAAAATCTGAGAATTACCTTCAGGACCTGACGGGCGCGCCAGGGTATGCCAAGACGGAGCTGAAGACGGAGCTGAAGCCAAGGCCAAAGCACGCGCTCTGCGGCTCCGCGGCTCGGCAACACACCGGCAACGCCGCTACACACCGCCCCGCAGTCAAGCGCGGCCACGCGGTATCAAGTAGCTGCGAGGTAACAGGTAGCAGGGGGCCCGTCCTGTGCTTTACCTGCTCAAGGCCTCGGGGCACCACGGGGTAGCACGGGGTAGCACAGGGTTCCTCAGATGCACTCCGATGCTGCGCTCAATCGGGACACCGGGAAGCCACTGCCGCTGCCACCGCCTCGCCTCTGCTCTGCTGCTACTGCTCACCTTCACTGGGTTCTGTGTCCAATGGCGCGGCATTTCCCAACTGTTGCACTCATTGGAGTGGTAATAGTAAATTATTCCCCTCCGCTATCCAACACTTTCCCTACTGTTGCACTCGCTGGAGTGGGAATAGTAAGTTTTACCCCTACGCTATCCAACACTTTCCCTACTGTTGCACTCGCTGGAGTGGGAATAGTAATTTTTACCCCTCCGCTATCCAACAATTTCCCTGCTGTTGCACTTGCTGGAGTTGGAATAGTACATTTTTCCCCTTCGCTATCCAACACTTTCCCTACTGTTGCACTCATTGGATTGAGAATAGTAAATTATTCCCCTCCGCTATCCAACACTTTCCCTACTGTTGCACAAGCTGGAGTGGGAATAGTATTTTTTACCCCTACGCTATCCAACACTTTCCCTACTGTTGCACTTGCTGGAGTGGGAATAGTAATTTTTTCTCCTTCGCTATCCAACACTTTCCCTACTGTTGCACTTATTGGAGTGGGAATAGTAAATTATTCCCCTCCACTATCCAACACTTTCCCTACTGTTGCATTCATTGGAGTGGAAATAGTAAATTATTCCCCTCCGCTATCCAACACTTTCCCTACTGTTGCACTCGCTGGGGTGGGAATAGTAATTTTTACTACTACGCTATCCAACACTTTTGCTACTGCTGCACTCGCTGGAGTTGGAATAGTAATTTTTTCCCATTTGCTATCCAACACTTTCCCTACTGGTGCACTCCCTGGAGTGGGAATAGTAATTTTATCCCCTATGCTATCCAACACTTTCCCTACTGTTGCACTCATTGGAGTGGGAATAGTAATTTTTACCCCTACGCTATCCAACACTTTCCCTACTGTTGCACTCACTGGAGTTGGAATAGTAATTTTTTCCCATTTGCTATCCAACACTTTCCCTACTGTTGCACTCATTGGAGTGGGAATAGTAAATTATTCCCCTCCGCTATCCAACACTTTCCCTACTGTTGCTTTAATTGGAGTGGGAATAGTAAATTATTCCCCTCCGCTATCCAACACTTTCCCTACTGTTGCACTCGCTGGAGTGGGAATAGTAATTTGTACCCCTCTGTTATCCAACACTTTCCCTACTGTTGCACTCGCTGGAGTGGGAATAGTAAATTATTCCCCTCCGCTATCCAAAACTTTCTCTACTGTTGTACCCAATGTAGTGTAAAATGTAGGGGCATATTAGCAATGCCTGGCGATAATTATCGCAAAGCGCAATTAGCGCTTGGATAATTATCACCAGGCATCGCCGGTTTCTATCGCGGAGTTAGCGTGCAATCAGCAATGCTAATCTCCAAAGCGATAGAAACCATGGAGAACAGTGTGAATATCGCCTGAAAACAGGCGATATTCACACTGTTCCCCAGTTCTGCTTGCTGATAGTGCAGGGGACTTAGCCATGTAATCCACCTCTCATTGGATTACATGGCTAAGTCAGGGTGGGACCAGGTGTTAGCAAACCAGCGCTAAACGTGTTTAGCGCTGGTTCGCTAATCACCGCCCCTGCCTCGCTGATAGGCGTTAGCGACCTCAGCGACTGTTTCCAGTCGCTGTTAGGTGGGGAACGCCTACTTTGCATGCCATTAGCGATAAATATCGCTGGCATGCAAAGCGGCACCCAACCCGGTCGCTATCGCTTACAAGCTGTCGCTAACAGCAGTTAGCGACAGCTTGTTGATAAGGCGATAATATTATCGCCGCTTTAGCGGGAAAAGTCCCGCTAAAGTGGCGATAATCGCCTTGCTAATATGCCCCGTAGTTTTAAAAAATAATACATATTTTAATATTTTAATTTATCATATATATATATATATATATTTTTTTTATGTTACAGGTGTATGTATATATATATATATATGCATTTATAATTTTTTATATATTTATATCATTTTATAATTTATTAAAATAATTATTTCTTAATTATTATTAAGTAAATATATATATTACATTTTATATATGTATGTTTAATTTATTTTTACATTACATTTATTACTTATAATTGTTAACATTTTCTAATAATTCTAAATATTTTTTTAAGTTATATGTATTATTTAATTTATTTTACATTATTTTTTATACATTTAAAAAAACGATATTTTGTACTACGATATTTTTAACAATATTTTTTTCCCGATATTTTAGTACTTACCATTATGAAGATAGGATGTCGATATTTTTGACATCGATATTTATGTCCCGATATTTTGGGAACACGATATTCTGTCACTCGATATTTTGTCAGTGATCCATGTAACCTGGCCTTAGATTGAATCTCTGTAATGTCAAAGCAATTAATCTGGGGCTCAACACCATGTGCTTGCCTTATGTTTCAGTTGCCTCTTCACATTCAAGTTCACCCACACTTAGTAAAATTGCATGACACTTAGGGGCTGATTACGATGGCGGGCGGACTTGGTCCGCCCGCCATCGTAGCGGTGATTGGGACCGCCCGCCAGACATGCGGCGGTCCCACCACTGCGATTAGGATGCTTCTGCCATACTGGCAGCCGCATCCAGGGCTTTTAACATTGCGAGCGGTGCTGCTGGCTGCAGCACCGTACGCAATGTTAAAAGTGCTTGCACTGCATTTCCCTGCACTACGTGGCAGGCACCACGCGGTGCCTGCCACTTAGTGCATGGAAATGTAGGGGGCACCATGGGTACCCCCCCAGTGCACCCCCCCACATAGGGGGCCCGCAACGGGCCCCCGAATCCAGCCTCCACCTGTCTTTTTGTGGCCGCGAAAAGACAGGCGGAAAGGGATTTCGTAATCCCTACGGCGGTGCCTGCAAGGCACCGCCGCAATGCTGCCCTGTGTCCTGGTTCCGCAAGGCGGGCAGAAAAGGACCGCCTTGCAGAACCGTGGCAGACAGACTTTCCGTCCGCCACCGACACATTGGGATTCCCACCACCATCCTAATTCGGCGGTGGGAATTTCCTGTGTGATGGCGGAAGGACCGCCACCGCCGGCCCGGCGGTGGCGGTCCTTCCACCATCGTAATGAGTCCCTCAGTCTTCTACTATTTACCATTGATGCAGGGTATGCTTATACAGGGGCAAATAGTTATGTTTAAGTTAAGGGTGGCAGTTGGCAAAGGCTTTTTTTGCCCCCCATGTTATGATTTTGCAAAACATTGTTTTGGAGTGTAGTCTTTCTTAGGCTCAATATTCACTTACAAGAGAAGGACTGTTGTAGTTCTCCTTATACGCATCCTTAGAGTTTTGTAGATTGTCAAAAGTGTAGGACTTCTTCCTGCAACCCCAGTTACTGAACTGTTGAATTGAAATTCTGAACATTTATAATGCCTTATAAAGAGAGATAGAGATTTGTGTAGCAAAGGCTTGGAATATACCAGAGAGGAAGACTATCTATAGAAAGTAAGTAGTAGCTAACTCAAGAGGGATACAGGTAGCTGGGTTCATTGGGGTGCAACATAACATATGGGACATGCTGTGGGTGCTGAACATGGAGGCAATGGGAATGAGACATGAATTTGCAAACATCAACTATCATTGAGCCAGGCTGCTAATATGTAGCACATATAGTCAAAATATATAGTACTGGCTCCTCAATTTGAATTTTGCCCACGATAAACAAAGGACCTGATCATGATTACTCCAGATCAGGCTGCAGTGTTTACCGTACCCAGTATCTAACACAGCAGAATGAGGTATTTTTCTACGAATGGGTGTAACTCATGCAATTCTGTGTGTGTGATCACACGGAATTACCTAACAATTCAGTGAGATGATGCGGAATTATGTGAGAAGAGTAATTTGCATTTAGCGCTATTTCCGTTGTGCAAAAATGCCCCCTCGCATCCAAATGGATGCAAGGCTGAATTTATCACTAAGAAATAGCACGAAATGTAACCGAATATAAACAGCATTGCTAGCAGACATTCGCGCAAGCTAAATGTGCTCTTGCAGTAGAATTGTTTCCCCCAAATTACTCTTAATTACTCAAGCAGGCGTAATCATGTCATTATTGGTAATTCCGCATCAAAGAATAACACACAATTACAGAAAATACTCGGGTTTATCTGGCATAATTAAAATTATTCCCAGGCCTAGTATTTACTGTGTGCAGTAAATTCTTTCTATTCGGAGATGACACTCAGAAGATGGGGAATAGCATGCAGAATTCAATGTTTTCTGCACCATATTTCGCATAGCAAGTAGTTTACCAGGAATTTTCTCTCAGTAAATATCAGCAGATAATGGGCCTGATTCCGATGCGGTTAGGAAAGCATTCCCACCTAGGGCCTGATTCCGATGTGGTTAGGAAGACCTCCTAATGGCATTTTCTCCTTCCGAATTGGATCGGGAATGTGTCTTCCCAACCGAGGGCCAGATTACGATGCGGTTAGGAACATAGGCTCCCATAGAAGTCAATGGGAGTCCAACCAAATCATATCTGGAAGCATCTGGATGCATCATACTCGGTCGGTCGGACTCTCCCGATCCGAGTCGGTCGGAAACCATTTCCAAACCGATTCGATCGAGAAGATTTCCTAACCGCATCAGAATCGGCCCCTTAGTCTGCTGAAATTTACTTCAGTACATTTTCAGTAAGTGTGTCAATGGCAGGAAAACTCAGAATTCATATATTTGTGATGAAAGGAGTAACTACAAATTTCAGATATTATCATGGAAGATAAACTCACACTGCGCCACCATGTGTCACACAATCAACTCTCTTCACGCAGTTTCCCACTGAATAGTCAATATAACATGTTATGTTATGTTAGTGAAGTTTGTAACGCGCTCAGATACTCCAAGGAGTGTCCCGGCGCGAGCCTTGAGGTGCAGCTAAGAAGAAAATTGCAGATTAAAACAGAAATGTTTTGAGCTGTTTTTTAAAAAGACTAAGATCATGGGTGTTACGCAACGAGTAGGGCAACAAATTCCAGGCAGTGGCCGCCCGAAATGCCAGAGATCTGCCCCCCACTCTTTGGCGGTGGACACGAGGTACCCGGGCAAGGTGCTGAGATGCTGACCTCAGATCTCTGGTAGGGGTATAGAACTCAAAGCGCTTCCTTAGGTAAGCTGGCCCTAATCCGTGGAGAGCACGATGGGCAACCACAAGGGCCTTGAACTTAACGCGCTTAGTGACCGGCAGCCAGTGCAGAGTGCGCAGATGTTGTCTGATGCTGCTTCTGATGGAAATGTTAAATAAAAGCCTGGCTGGCTGCAAGAGGGGTCTCACTTTGACAGCCGACATCCGTCAGGGATTTTAACAACCTCTGCAGGATGTAGGTAGACGCCTCAGAAGGCTGTAATTTGTTTTTGGGGAGGGTGGGGAGTGTCTGCTTGGGTTGGACACTGCTGGTTCCTAAGACCCCCCCAGAGCCCACCTCCTTGACCACTGCCTCACTCCATCTATGGATATCCATGTGACATGTGGCTCACAGCCCTGCCGTCCACCACAGATTCCACCTCTTCATGACCATGTCCCTTCTCACATGATACATTTTTTTTTTATGTTGGCAGGACTGCTGCTATCAGCCAAATCTGGGTCTTAGTGGCAAATGTAATTGAGATTGAGAAAGGGGGAGCTAAGAAACATGTCCCCCACAAAGTAAAGTGGAAAGAATAGATAGCACTGGCAAGATACAAACAGATGAAATTGCATACTCGTTAAGCAAAGATATGTCTCATATATCTCTTGGTGTAGTAATAAACATTTAGTGAAGAGTTAATGTCACTATTGCACATCACTTCCTTTTTTGTAATCGCTGTATAATTTGATTGTTTGAGGGAAGGTATTAACATGTTCATTTATACATTTAAAAATCTTCATTTGGCAATTTAATCTTTTTATTCAGTGCTGCTTCTGTCAGGAGCTAATTCAGCTTGATAGGGCAGTGTCTGTGCTGAAGTGACAATTATTGCCTGTGAGGTTGCTTTATGGTGGAACTCAATTTAGCAGTATAATAAGGCTTTTGCGCTGTCAGGGCAAATTTGCTGGTATTTGCAGTTTGAAGAAAAGTAGGTCGTTAATGTAAACGAGACTGCAGACTATGTTTAATGGTATTGTTTGATTAGTACACATTCTTACAGAAACAGCTGTAATCATACCAGGGTTCCATCTGACAACAAGGGGACTGCATATATGCTTTTTGACAGGAGTTCAGAGCACAAACAGCAATTGACAGCTGTGGAATTCAGGTTTACAATTCATTAGAAACATACTGATGGCACAGTAATGCTCACTGCCAGAGCTCCTGTTGATTATGGGCTGACACTAAAATTGGGTGATACAATTAAAGTCTGGAAGCAGCTGCCTGCTTTGCTAACTTAATTTTAATACTTTCTGATATTTCTACCTTTTAGGGCCTCTGCTTCCTTTGAGGTTCTGTAACCACAACAAAGCAACTAAAGAGAAATGATGCCACCGGAGCCTACTATTTTGGAGTCTGGCGTTATCAAAGACCTTTTGAGTTTAACAAAAATAGATACTCGATCCATGCATACTTACAGGGGCTTTCAGTCAGCCCTCTTCAATCATTAGTCTGCTGTAGTGTCATTCCCATTTTACTCCTGCACAACACATCTTACAGCATGCAGTACAGGGTCAGTCGACTTCACTCATTGGCTTAACTGACTGAGTGATGGTATTCTGCTCTATCACAATATGCACATCCACAAAATAAGTCTACTCCCTCAGTGCCGGGGACTCCTGATATAGATATAGAAAATAGATATAGATAGATACTCATTACCTACGTTAACAATAACTCTCTCCCCAGCCATGTGCAATCTTGTCATTAATGATGTTAAATCAAATGGTGCAGTCATGTTATCAATGATGTTATAGAACCTGTCATGAGTGATGTAATATGTGGAGTAATTAGCTGTGCATGTTACAAGTTATATTTACTTGAGATAACTATAACTGCTGAATTTCAGTTTTTTTGTTTAAAACGTTATCACTGAAATTTTCACCTAACTATAACATCACTTTAACCTTTGTTTTTTTCAGTAAATTTCTAGAGTTAATGTAAGTAATATTTTATTACCATATGTAATGCCGACCACCCCACCATGCACAGCCTACAGCTGTGTGCAGTGTGGGGTTGGTCGCAGGCCTGGGTCTAACCGCCTGCGGGCAGCTAACCCAATGCCACACACAGCCTTCTGGCATGTACAGCGTGCGGTTGGTTTCGCAGGTCCTGGCCACTCTAAGGCAGACTTACTGACTTTGTCAAAGAGTCACAACACCAAAATATAAAATGTGAGCCTACTGGCTTTCTCAAGGCTTGAGAATATCAATATATATATAAAGCAGATCAATCATCTTTTTCCAGAAATCAACAATATTTTTAATCTAATGTATATCTCAGTAATTCACACAATGCATTGTTTAATACAGTGATTAATATAAAAATATTTAATAACCATTTAATAAAAAAGCATGTCTGTGAGTCTTTCTTTTAACATAGTTTTTAATACTGCATTTTGTGGGCTGAAAAATGTTAACAGAAAGATGCAGAGACATTCTTTTTTTTTTTAATAAAACCATCATGTCTCCAAATTCTTTTAACATTTTTTCAACCCACAAAATGTAATGTAACCACAAGAGGGTCTTGCACTCCAGCTGAAGAGCATAGAGCTCCAGCTAGGAATGCTTTAAAAAATGTTCTCCTCAGGTTATGGACTTAATGATCCAGGTGACTTACTGTTTCTTTTTTTTTGCTACAGGGATGCTACACTCCTTGCCGACCCCCACAACATAAAAAAAAATCTTGGTGGTACCTCTGCCCCAAGTAGGGATGTCATCAAGGTAAAAAAAAACAAATGTAAATAGCCCTTGCATGGCATTATGGGGTGCTCCTTCACGGAGCAGTGAATAAGCGGCTCCTGATGCTAATTTATTATTCATGTTTTTTTAAAATAGTTGTGAGTGTCCTGGTGCCCACATGGGACACCCACATCTTTTATGTAATTTGGAGCCCCCACAGCCCCACCCGGCTCTCCAGCAGGCACACTTAGGGGCCGATTCCGATCTCGGCCGGTAGCGCACCGAATTGGATTCGGCTTAACCGGATCCGATTCGGAGCCCTATTTTCCGTCCGATTCGAACGCGCGTCCGGCCGAGCGAGTACGATGCGATCGCACACGAAATCGCCGACCGACTCGTTCACGGGTCCGAACCACACCGACCGACTCGCTCGGACTCGACTCGCACCGCGCGATGGAGACGTTCGCCGGCCGGGCAAGAACGATGCGCGCCGCGAGCAGTCCGACTGACCCGCACCGTCCGGCTCGAAACAGCTGTCGGAGCCGAACTTTGGGGGTCCGTGTCGGACCCCCCTGTACGCGTAGCCACGCGAGTCGCACACAGGGGGGACCCATGGGTCCCCCCTACCTGTGCGTGTGCGTCGCGAACCGCATCAACGCGAACCCGCTGTAGGGGGCGCCCTTGTTCGCCTCGCACCCATTGAGTCAATGGGAGCCCGCGTACGCGTTGTACGACCGGCTCCCATTGACTTCAATGGGAGTCCGACCGAATCGAGTCCGATAGCATGCGTGCACATCGTACTCGTTCGGTCGGACTGCCAGAGTCCGATTCGGTCGGAAATCTCTCCGGGTCCGGCTCGGTCGGAGAGTTTTCCGGCCCGAATCGGAATTGGCCCCATAGTGTGTGCCGGTGGGAGCTGGCATATTTTTCATTTCATAGGTGCCCCAGTGCCCACCTGCGGCACCCACAACTCCTTGTTTATTTGGGGACCATTGAGGGAGCCCCAGGACACCTGTGGACCTAGCTGGCTCCCTTTCCGAGAGCTGGCCAATTTTTGTTATAGCTGGGTGCCTCGGTGCCCACTCGGGCCACTGAAACTGCTGGGTACATTGAGGGTAGGGTATGCCCGTACTCTGCCAGACTGGGAACCACAGTGTCCCAGGGGTAGGCTCTTCAGGACACTGTGAAGTATAATGCCCTATAAAGTGTCATGCCAGGGTGGATACTAGCATGAGGAGGGGCCCGTAGAGCTACCTTCCTCTTTTTGTAGATATTTGGTCCTGGGAAAGGTGATCCTGGGGCCCATTAGTGGCTCGGGGAGGGGGATTCCAGTCCCTTGAGCCAATAGGGCTCGTGGGCCCCTCTATGTAGTGTTCGGCCACAGGGGATTTGGTCCCTGACGCCCCATAGAGGCTCGGTTAAGGAGGGCTAAGCCTTCTTGTCCCTGGTACACAGACTCCTTCAAAGAGGTCAAGAAAGAGTGTTAGGCCGTCATTACGATGTCGGGAGGATGAATTCCGTTGCGGAATCGGGACCGACTGCACTCTGGTCGGCGGTCCCGCCCACATTATCATGATGTGACCTCACATAGTGTGGTTGCACACTCCCATTTCTCTATGGGAGCTTGCGCTGTGGCCATAAACTGGCCGTAGCATAAATTTCCATAGAGAAATGGGTGTTTTTGTTAATCCCTGCACCGGGTAGCAGGCACCTGACGATGCCTGCCACGTGATGCAGGGATTACCAGGGGGTACCATAGGTGCCCCCCTGGCCTCCAACCGGAGGCCGCTGTGGCAAGGGGGTCCTGCTAGGTGCCCCCAAATTAATTTTCTGACAGGCTTTTCATGTCGGAAAGCCCGACATGAAAAGCCTGTCGGAAAACATCATAGTTCCCACGGTGTAAACGCCATACATAGGGGATTATGAGCGGACTCCGACTGGCCGAAAGGCTCCTTGAGTGTGTTGGAAGCCAGTCGGTCCGACCGGTTGCTTTCAAATCCAACATCCTTTATCGTAATAAGGCTGTCGGATTTGAAACCAATTATGTAAGTCAGAAAGCCTCCGACCTGTGGTCATGCCCTAAGTATCTTGAAAGACAGTAGAGGCAATCATAAAATCTGACTGCTAAAGCCAGCTACAAGGATGACTTAAAAAATATTGCAAAGAGATCAAAATTGCAAGAAAAGCCTACCTGGAAGTCCCTCAAACTTAACCATCCAGATGCACAAATATTTTTGTACCTTAATTTCTTAAAAACTATTGAATAAATTTATGCTTAATCACAACAAGCACGTTTTCTGGGCCATTTCAGCCCCGGGGTGAGCTCCTCAGGGCCTAAAATGATTCGGGGAGGGGAGCCACATACCTCCCTCCTCTTATGAAATTCAGGAGGTGGGCTCCCCGGGGCCAATAATCTCGGTGAGAAGGCCATGCACCCCTTCCCCTTAATTGAAGAATGTGGCCCGGGCCCGTTTTTTTTATGCCATGATCCCGTTGAAGTGCCATGGGATTGTGGCAAAAATTGCTGATTTATTTTCTATTTTGGCTCAGGGGGTCACTCTGGGTTCCCCCCAAGGGGCCTAGGGGGCAGGGTAGGGATACCCTGACCCCTAGGCCTTATGTTATTTTATTTTTTAACTTCAAGACCAGGGACTAAGTCCCTGAGTACTGTAATGGCTGCCAGCAACATTTTTCCGATGTTGCTGGCAGCCAATTGAAGCGCTCTCTCCCACTGGAATCTGACTCCAGCGTGAGTGAGATTGCCCAAGGGGAAAAAGCTCACTGGGCCAATCAGAGCACTTGCCGTTCTTGCAAGACTCTCTTGAGTCTCTCGCTGACCCAACCGTCCAGATATTATTTTTAAACCATAATTTCTCAAAAATTACTGAACGGATTTACACCACATTCCAACAAGCATTTTCAATGCAATAGGTCTCGCATTTGCAAGAGTTAGAGCTTTTGGCATAGTAAATGACAATGTTTTTTATCTATTTGTTTTGGTTTGGAGTGGATTGGATGTATGCTGTTTGGAGTGGAATTATGTGGATTGAATTGGAATTGTTAGTTGTGGAATTGTGTGCAGTGGAACTGTGTGGTGTGGAGTGCATTTTTGTGGAAATTATGTGGCATGGTGTGCAGTGGAATTATGTGGATAGTAATTTTGAGGTATTGAGTGTACTGGAATTTCGTTGAGTAGGCTTGTGTGTCATACAGTGTAATTATGTGGAATGGTATTCTGTGTTGAAGAGTGATATGTAGTGTAGTTTAATTATGTGGTGTGCTGTTGAATTTTGTGGCATGATGTGGAATTCTGTGGTGTGGATTGGATGTATGTGGCATGTTACGTAATTGTAATGGTGGCCCTGTCTGCCTATTTGTAGTAGAGCACATTGGTCACATCAGTGTAACAAATTAAAATAAGCTAATCAAATGATAATAGCAGCAAGCAAGGTCAGATTCCTTTTTATGACAGGGGAAGATTAAGTGATTTGCCCAAATCACAAAGCCATCCATACAGAGCAAAGCTTACAAGCATGCCAAATTACTTCGATTTTCAATATATATAAATGTATATGGATTCATTTGTGTGGTGTTCAAAAAAGTCACTGGCAAATGTAGGGTTACACAATTTCCCTTTATCTGAGGAGCAGGGCCGTACTGGCCATAGCGGGCACCGGGCATTTCCCCGGTAGGCCGCTAGGGTGGGGGCTGGTTTTGGGCACCTGAGGGGCCGTTTTTGTTACCGGGGGTCGGCAATATCGGCCCCCGGTAACAAAATCGGCACTCCCCCTCACCCCAGGGGGGGGGCAGGCTGAGCAGTTTGCCAGGGCCGGTTTCTGTTACCAGTCCGGCCCTGCTGAGGAGTCTCTAATTAGCCAAACCCATAAGTACAGAAAGCTCTGTGCTTGGCATATATAGCGCTTGTTCCTTTCAATAAATCATTCAATCAATCAGGGATACGTGAAGCACACTACTCACCCGTGAGGGTCTCAAGGCGCTGGGGGGGTACTGAGTAGCTCCGTCTCATTCGAAGAGCCAGGTCTTCAGGCTCTTCCTGAATGCTTGCAGTGTGGAGCAATTTGGTATGTTTATATTTGCAGCATGACTCATGAGAATGACAACTTTTAAATACATTTTCTTGTGCCGAGCACAGTGTGGTGAAATACTATGAAGAGGGAAGTTTAATTTAATGCTTTATGACCTTGTCCGACTATTAAAAAAACAAGCATGTACCTGAAACTGAGAGCTGAAAAAAACAAGCATTGGAAATGCAATAGGTCTCGCATTCATTTGAGTTAGAACTGTTGGCATTGTAAATTCCCTATGCACTACCATTGTAAATTGTGGGTGTCACTCTATGAGAGAGTCAAAGACAGACACCCAAAAAAAAGCTGTGACGGGCGCCGAAAGTATACATGCTCGTCAGCCACCAAGAAGTGTAGCTTTCAGATATTTCGGTTTGAGGGCATTGGGTCATTCACTCTCATTTGCCTGCAGGTGGAAGATGGGCTTGCTATTCTATTCAGTGCTTATGACTATTGATGAGGATCCCCTGGAAGAGAAGGATAAGTTACTTACCTGTAATTCTAGTTCTCTTGCAGGGGTATCCTCATCAAAGTCATAAGCAACCCACCCGCCTCCCCAGGCAAATGAGATTTTTTCTACATTGTTAAAAAGGATATCTTTATTTTATTTTCCGAACTGGAGGCACGCCCACCTTTGAGAGCAGGAGACAACAGGCGTTGCTATGTCTTCTTGTGTCAGTACGTGCACATCTGCACTTTGAGTGTGTGTGTTTGGTGTGTGTCATTATGAGGGGGTTGGTTGTATCTTTATGTTTGCTGCACAGCAGCATTCTGTGCCACGAACTGATAAACATTAACATAAACTGATAAAATAATTTATTAAAGCATGTTTGTTTGTGTGTGATTGTCAGGTATGTATATGTATGGGCCTGTTTATACGTGCGTATTTATGTTTATATGTGCCTTATTTTGTATTTATGTGTATGTATGCTTATGTGTTTGTGTCGATTTTATGTTGATCCGTGTTTGTGTGTGTGCTTGAAAGATTTTTTGCGTGTTAAGGTTTGGGCTTATTGGCCTTTGTGTAATGCGTGTTTGTGTGGGTATATGTGTTGATCTCTGCAACAGTTTTGTCTGCTGGTGCGTTTTCGAGTCTGATGAAGTGCGCGTTCCCGCACATTGTTTGGAGAGAGAGTGGTGCGTTGTTGCCCTTCCTCTCCCTGGCGATTTTAGGTGGCTGCCAGAGCTACCTGCAAAATGCTTTGCCTAACAGCTGACACAAAACACCACTAGCCTCGGTTTTCTCTGCATGATAAAAATAAACATATCCTTTGTGGCTTAGTGCTGAGAGCAACTGACTAACTTGAATACCTGCCTGTGATGGAGCAAGGACTCACAATGAGACTAGCTCGGAAGCAATCCTCTCACAATATTAATTAATTTGTACTAAAACCTTGTAATGTCTTTATTAATAATGTGCAACACAAACATATTTTATCTAGAAGATGCTTGCCTATGTGTTTTCCACTAATAAGTAATCCTCGTCTAACCCAAAATGGCCGCTAAAACGCGGGAATTCTATTGCGCATGTGTCAACCATGTCACGTGGTATGACGTCTTTCTTTGCTCGGAGGGAATCTTTTGCTTCTGCGCAGTGTATGCTAAAATGGCTGCTTTAATGTTCTCACATGCTAAAGCTTTCGCATTGCTGCAATTAATAATGTGGTATTCTAAAGCTACTAATGCAGGATAGACATTTATAAATAATTGGGATTAGTGTAGAAGTAGGAGGTATACAGTGAAAACATTTATTTTTGATTTTAATATGTTTCTTCTTTGATTTTCTATTAGTTCGTAAAGTGGGCCTTGGTTGGCTAAACAGCAGCTCGAGAGTCATGTGACCTGCCCATGCGCTCTGAAAACTAACAAAGCAAAGTGATGAAGTCAACTTGGAGGATGTCCAAGGACATGACCCGCTGATCACCTTCAGAGTTCAACTAAATGTCCTATGAAATGATACATTTTGTATATATTTTGTATTAATATTGTTGTGAAACGGGTGGGAAATAAAGCAAATGTATTAATTGAGAGGGGTGGGATTCTAAGACAATGGGCTTAAGAAAATTGAACTAAATTGACATGGTGTGAGGATCAACCCCTGTCCCTGTCCAATCAGAATTAGTGGGCCCATAAATTTGAAACATTAATGGGAGGTACATGGGCATAGAAGAGTATAATAGATATAGAATTAGCTAATTAGTTAGCGCTTAGGAGCGGCAGAGAGGAGCTCAGCACGCAGACGAACATACATGCTGTTGCAGAACAGACAGAGACTGAACCGCTGTCCGAAGAGGTCGTGAGGTGGGGGCGGCGGACCGTATTAGAGGGAGACGCGGAAGAACCACGAGGAGGAACGAAGTGTCAGAGAGGGGAACGACGCAGGCGTCGTTGGTAGAGAGGTCATCTATCCCGTCCTGAACCTGGTCCGGAGGTCTTGGTCTTCATCCTTTCTTGGGGACCCTCTTTCCAACTCCTTGGCCAAGCAGTTTGGTTTTCACACCATTAGGTAACTATAAATGCGTAATCTTTAGTTGTACTGCTGTCTATATCTTCTCTTTTCTGAGGGACCGTCATTTGTGATTAATAAGTGACTATATAGTGTGCTTCCTCCTTGATATGAGACTAAGTATTATGTGGTTTATATTTTGCTCCGCAAAATATTTTAGATAAACATTTTAAAACTTCCTGAGCCAGTGGTTATTTCAGGTGTTTAATGAAATTATGTTTTGTATGATCTCATATCAAACCCAGTTATCAAAGGTCCATTGGTAAGTCATTACTCTTCAATCAGAAAAGGTAATTGGTAGCAGGGATTTTGATAAAGAGAACAACTGACTCCCACCAGCGGTGATTGCTAGTTAGTGTGAATGAATGGGCCCAGGTGAGTATTTAGTGTATGGATGCTTGTTGCTAGTAACCCGCTGGATCCGTTTTCTGGCTATCAGAGGATGGTTATACTTTGTTAATTGGGTAATGAGAATTTTATTTTTATGAACTAACATCCGTTTTAAAAAGTTTTGTTTTATGTTGTCTAGAAATCCCCGGGGAATTTGAATAGCGGATGGTAATTGGAAACCATACTGCAGTGAGGTTATCTGTCAGGCAGAAATAGTACTGAAAAGTTAAGCAGGGCTATCAGTACTTGTTAGGGACTCTGTGTGTGTGTGAGTGACAGCAAAGGAATACGCTGGTGAAATTTTGATGTTATATCACCTAGAAAGGGTAACATTGAAGGTGATTCAGGTATTACTGAAGCTTAAGTGAAGAGTAAAAGGAAGGGTTTTACTCATAGTGTATGTCTAGTAAACGGAAAGGTTTTACTAAGTGTGAGAAAATCTATCCTTTAATTTAGGAAACTGACAAGATAGCGAATGTTTTATGTTGTTACTGAAATTTAATGGAAAGTGTTGAGAAATTAAAGTTGCATACGATTTATGTAAAGGGAGGGTCAGCTGCCGGAGTAGAAGCTGACGTCACAAGCGCCGCGCTGAAATCGGCTGAAACAGCGGGCGTAGAACGAGTCTTGTAAAGGAGGGGTCAGTAGTTAGGAGTAATACTCACGTCACAGGTGCCGCGCTGGGATTGGTCGGCACAGCGAGGGACAGAGAAGCGCAGATTGTAAAGGAGGGGTTGTCAGATAGAGTGAATAGACGTCACAGAAAAACCGCGCTAGGATTGGTTCCGAGACAATTGTTAGCTGGAATTTGATTGGTTGTCAGAAATAAAAGTTGAAATATTAGTGGACAGTGGAGATTGTATGTGGAAACACGATCCGACTTTGATAGGAATACGTTCAGACAGAAGATTTTTAGGTTTTGCAGAATATAATTCAATACATAGATATCTACCCAAAATGTACGGAGAAAAGAAAAAATTGTCATTCTTACAAAAGATTAAAAATTATTTTAAGAAAGATAAGCCAATCAAAACTAGGGAAGGAATTCTCATTCCACCAGCAAAAACGCCCGCCTCATTCATGATGATGGAGAGGGCTTATCATACTTGTGTATGGCTAGAAAATTGGATAGAATATACAAAAGATGACGGAGTATTAGCTTTCCCAGAGAATGGTACTTTCAATGGGAGAATTCTTCAAAATTTAAGAATGAGAATGAATGAATTAGGACCAAGATTAACGCAGTACGAAACCCTAGAAGAATGGGAGACAGAAGCATTTGAGCGTGATAGACCCAGGAGTAATAGAGGTTATAGGGGATTTTTCCCTAGATACCAAAATGGGACCAGAGAAAGTCAGATGAAACAGTGGAGACGAGCGATGATTACTGAAGGTTTGTATCCAGTATTTATGGCTGATGAGCAGCTAGGGAGCAAATGCAAAGAAAAGACTAAACACATGACAGGGTTTGGAGAATCCGAAGATGAATTCATGGAAGAAATATTAAAGAACCCTCCACCATACCAGGAAGAGTTGGGTGAATGTTCCCCAAGTGCACCTGTTTTGAGAACACCGTTAGTACCTCGAGTACTGCATAATCCACCAGTTAATAGAGTACTTCAGGATAAAGAAAAAGAGGCTTTAGACAGAAACAGAGCAGAATTAATACAGAAAATAACACAGTTGAATGTACATCCTGAATCTCTGACTATACCTGTAACCATTGGTCCCGTGGTCCCTTTATACGGAGACAAAGTAAATTGCCCGAAGCCTCTAGCTATGACTACACCTATGGATATTCCTAAACATGAAGCTGTAATAATTGATGATCATATCAGTGACTGTGAATCTATGATTTCACTAATGGATTTGCCTATTCGAGAATCAGCAAATAGCACCCCCAGAAGAACCACACCTGGTTGCTCAAAGGATGTAAATATAATAACATCTTCAGGCGCTAAAAGTGCAACAGTAGTAACTCCAGAAGACTTAGAAAGATGGGCACAAGGAATAGACAGACAGAGTTCACCCCCAAAGATCTTGGACATTTATAAACTAAAAGTCGAGTTAGAAGAAATGTTAGCAGGCAACGTAGGAGTAGATCGTCTAAATACCTATAATGAAGAAGAACTATTGTTCGTATGTAGGAGCATAACCAGAAATGTAAAAATATTCCATGAAAAGTTAACGGATTTGGCCTCAGAGATGGGAATTGAAATAAGGAAGTCAAAAGTGTTGCAGAGACCATATAGAGTAGAATTTACTGACAAAGACTTAGAAAATATGAATACATCTGGTAGAAAATTACAAGTTAAAGAACTAATGACAGTCTTACAGAAATGGGGAGAATTGGATAGATGGAAAACTAGATGGACAAAGAAAAAGGAAGAAGCACGTTCAAATAGAATGACATCTGAGTATTTATTGAAGGAAACAGGAAAGGTAGAACAGATGTATCCAATGCGAGAGGTTCCAGGAGGAGGTTATGTCCATGTCCCATGGAGTAGGCAAGACATTTTGTCATTTACAAATGATTTTCCAAAATTGAGAGAAAAACCAATTGAATGGTACAAGCAGGTTGAGAGGTTTGTGAAGGTTTCAAAGGTTTTGTTAAAGGACCTAGATGGTTTGTTTGACATAGTGGTACCTGCCGATTTATGGACAGACTGTAAAATTACAATCGACTGGCCTAGTGAAGAATATCCTAGGGATCCAAAGACAGGTGCCCCATCAAATGATGTGATGAAAAAGTATTGCCAGGTAATAACTTATTTGAAAGGGAAAATACCACCAAAAGAAACAGATTGGGTGAAAATAGACAGAACAACCCAAGAAGCAACTGAATCGGTACATTCCTACTATGAACGTCTATTACAGGTGTTCAAACAGTATAGCGGTTTTGAAGATATTGGAGACAAAAATATGAGTCAGTTTGTCTATCGATTTGTTTATGGTCTAAAACCAGAGATTTGTCAGATAATTAAGCAACATATGTTATGTTGGCAGGGAAAGCCTATTGATGAGATTTTGAAATATGCTAAATATTGTGGGGATGACATTGAGGATAGACACAAGAAACTACAAGAAAATGTGATGTGGGCTCAAGTGAAAATGGCTGAGCGACAGGGAATTAATTTAGATAATCCATCTGAAAGTCAGGGAAAAGAATCTGGATTGAATGCTGACACAGGAAATGGTGGAAAGGTAAGAGGACGAATGAGTAGAGAAGAAGCTAAAAAGAAATTTCCTTGTCATGGATGCGGAAAGTTGGGACATTGGAAGAACGAATGTAAAAAGATTCAAAATAATAATGGCCCAAATCATAATTTAAATCCACAGACGCAAAATGACTCACAGCAGGGTGTAAGTCCTCAGAGTCAGTTGCCACCTGCCCCTATACAGGGTAATGTAAGCAGAGCAAAGCACGGTACAGACGTCGGATATCAAGGAGGAAGTGGTAAGAATGAATATGTAACTTCACAATTTCTTTTACAGGATGATTTTAATCCATATGATTATCAATGACGGTGCCTAAGAGAGGGGAGAAGGAGTGCGTACTTGGCGCATCCTTGCCGGTAGATCAGTCAGGTCCATATGTTGAAGGGAAAGTAAAAGGTAATGATATCACCTTTCTTCTGGACACTGGTGCTACCCGTTCTACTGTAAGAACAGCAGACATCCCAGACCTCCCTCTCTCTGGAGAAGCTATCCAAGTTGTAGGTGTAGCAAATCAAAAGATTAGAACACCCCTTACAGAACCTATGGAAGTAAGAATCGGAAACTTCCGAGAAATGCACCAATTTGTGTTGTGTTACTCTAGTCCAGTAAATTTACTGGGCAGACACTTACTGTGCAAAATGAACTGCACTATTTTCTGCACACCGGATGGTGTTGCAATACAGACCCCGGATGAAGATCATGTTTACAAATTCATGATAGCCAAGCAAGGTACGGAGGTAGATGAAATGTTCTCCTTGATAACAAAAGATGAATTACCAGAAGAGTTAAAAACTACAGTGAGTTCAAAGGTATGGGATTTCACTGGAAAAGAAGTAGGTCTGATGGCAAATATAGACCCAGTAAAGATAACTGTAAAGGAAGGCGCAATTTTCCCAAATACCAGACAGTATAAAATAAGTGCTGAAGAGAAAGCAGGAGTTACTGAGGAAATTGGCAGAATGGTGAAAAAAGGTATATTAAAAGAAGTTATGAGTAGCCCTTGTAATTCGCCAATCATGGGTTTGAAAAAGCCTAGTGGAAAATATAGGATTGGTCAAGATTTACGGAAAATTAATAAAATTGTGGTACCTTGTTGTCGTATAGTACCAAATCCTGTAGTAATCTTGTACCAAATACCATGGAACACAGAATGGTTTACCGTAATTGATCTGTGCCAAGCATTTTTCTCAATTCCATTGCATCCAGATAGTCAGTATTTGTTTTCGTTCAAATTTGAAAATCACGTTTATGTGTGGAATCGTGTTCCTCAGGGGTACATAGAAAGTCCCTCCATTTTTAATCAAATACTGAAAAAGTGCCTAGAAAAAGTAGTAATGCCCAGGAACTCAGTCTTGGTACAATATATAGATGATTTGTTAATCGCATCTAGAACTCATGACGATTGTGTCACCGACTCAATTGCATTACTCAATCATTTGGCTGAGGAAGGTCACAAAGTGTCACCTGAGAAGTTACAATTTTGTACAACAACAGTTAAGTATTTGGGACACCAAATTGAGAGAGGGAAGAGAAGAATAACCTCTGAGAGAATAAAAATAATTAAGTAAATGAAAATGCCAGTAACACAAAGAGAGGTGAGAATGTTTCTTGGAATGGTAGGATACTGTCGACAATGGATTGTAGGGTTTTCACTACTAGCAAAGCCTTTAATTCAGTTAACAAAAAAGAAGGCAAAGGATCCAGTTGAATGAGATGATGAAAGTGCCAGTGCATTTGTAAAATTAAGAAATGCTTTGTGTGAGGCACCTGCCCTGGGCATGCCTGACTATACAAAAGAATTTACATTATTTTGCTATGAAAGAGAAAGTTGTGCACTTTCAGTCTTAACACAAAGACATAGACTGGACAGACGTCCTATAGCATATTTTTCTGCTACACTAGACCCAGTGGCTGCAGCATTGCCAGGCTGCTTAAAAGCAGTAGCTGCTACCTGTATGAGCATTGAACAAAGTGAGTCAATAGTAATGGGACACCCTGTAAAAGTGTTCGTCCCACATGCAGTTGTGATTCTGTTGACAAGAACTAGAACCCAGCATCTTACACCTAGTCGGATGACAAAATATGAGCGAATAATTCTAGGAGCTGAGAATGTGACCATAGCTAGGTGCACAGTTGTAAATCCTGCAACACTATTACCAGATCCATATTGTGAAGAAGTTAGGGACGACACAGAACATGACTGTTTGGAAGTCACAGAGTTGTGTACCAAGCCGCGACCTGACATACAGGAAATGCCTCTTAAGAACCCATACAGGGAGCTGTTTGCGGATGGCTCATACCTAAGGCATGAAGATGGCAAATTGAGTGCATCTTATGCTGTATGTGAACTTTCTAGAATAGTCGAAGCATCCTATTTACCAGGAGTCAAATCTGCACAAGTAGCTGAATTAGTTGCTTTGATTAAAGCCTCCAAAATTGGGACAAATCTAAAAGTGACCATATTTACGGACAGTCAATATGGGTACGGGGTTGTGCATGATTTTGGCCAGCTGTGGGTGCAGAGGGATTTCATGACTTCTTCAGGATCCCCATTCAAAAATGGGCAGTTTGTAAAAGAATTATTAGAGGCAATACAATCACCAAAAGAATTGGCAGTGGTGAAATGTGCCGCACACCAGTCAGGAGATGACTGGGTGGTAGCCGGTAACAGATATGCAGACTTAATTGCTCAACACTGTGCCAGAAATAGCATGGCAGTAAACAGAAAAGTCGAAAGAATGGGAATCAGCTGCCAACTTATGCTATGTTCAACACCTGAAACATGGAATGATGTGAGACGATTGCAGGATGATGCTGAAGAGAGTGAAAAGGATGTTTGGATGAAAATAGGGTGTACCCGAAGAACAGATGATGATGTGTGGGTTTATCCAGATGGCAGACCAGTCATGCCTGATTGCCTAATTTCACACATGGCCAGAATGTATCATGGGGACACACATGTAGGAAGAGATGTCATGATTAGACTTTTCAGACAAAGTTGGTACAATCCAAGGTTTAGGGCTGCATCAGAGAGCCTTTGCCAGAGGTGTTTAACTTGTCAAATGAATAATCCAGGAAGGAAAACAGTAGTTGGTATTGGAAAGGCAGAATGTCCATTTGTGAGATTGCAGTTAGATTTCATTCAGTTACCACCATGTAAAGGACTGCAATATGTACTTGTCATAGTGTGTCTGTTTTCAAGGTGAATGTGGAGGTTTACCCTACCAGGAGGAATGACAGCATAACAGTTGCAAAACTGTTATTACGAGAACTCATTCCACGGTTCGGTTTCCCAGTAACTTTGGAATCAGATAGAGGGAGTCACTTCAATAAGGATGTAATTCAAATAATCTGTGAAGCATTTAAAATTGAACAAAAATTGCACTGTGCATACCGCCCAGAGGCTTCTGGAGTGGTTGAACAAATGAATGGCACAATAAAATCAAGATTGTCAAAAATGTGTGCATCCACATCGTTAGATTGGCCAGATGCGTTGCCTCTTGTCTTAATGTGACTCAGAAGCATTCCTGATAGAAATACAGGATTGAGTCCATATGAAATCATCATGGGAAGAGCAATGAGCAAGCCCATGTACCTGGCAATAAACTGCTGAACATTACTGATGATATGGTTCTAGATTATTGCAAAGCATTGGCTGACCTTGTGCGTTCTGTCTCTCACCAGGTTGAAGAAGACGCAGTTTCCAGGCAGCCTGAACAAGAGCATGATCTGAACCCCGGAGACTGGGTGGTAGTGAAGCATCACACCAGAGAAACGTGTTTATCACCCAGGTAGGGCGAACCTTGTCAGGTTATATTGGTTACAAACACAGCAGTGAAATGTGCAGGTTTACCTAATTGGATTCATGTAAGCCATACCATCCCAGTCATCCCAGTATAACGCGGGAAGAGTTTTTTTTATTGAGCAGGAAAATTAAAACTGGCTCTCCGGCCGATCCTCTAAAACCTGCTCAGTTTAGGGACTCACTGTCTCTCTTCCTGGCACCTCTGTGCCATGTTGTTAACACTTCTTTTACTACGGCTGTGGTCTCTGTGCTGTGGAAACAGGCGAGGGTATCTCCCATTCTTAAAAACCCTCACTTGACCCAGCAAAGTTGGAAAACTTTCGTCCTATATCGCTCCTTCCTTGGGTAGCTAAGATTGCTGAGGCCCATGTAAACAATATCTTATTGAAACATCTCACTACCAATAACATCTTGGATCCCTCTCAAAATGGTTTCCGCCCTGGTCACAGTACAGAGACGGCTCTTCTGGCTGTGACAGAACATCTGCGGACCATTCTTGATTCCGGTCAAACAGCGGCACTGATTCTACTTGATTTGAGTGCCGCATTTGACACGGTTTCACATAAAATTCTGTTGCAGCGTTTGGAGGAGGCTGGGGTGGTAGGCCTAGCTCTAGAGTGGTTTAGATCATTCCTGACAGAGAGATCTTTTCGAAGTTTCGGCCCCCCGTTTCTCTCTCAGGTTCATTCCATCGGGCAGGGGGTACCACAGGGCTCTGCATTGAGCCCTATATTGTTTAATCTTTATGTTCAACCTCTTGCTAAGGTGGCTAGGAACCTGGGCCTCACCATGGTCTCGTATGCAGATGATACACAGCTGGTGGTGGCCCTGTCCGATGGTTCTACTCAGGATGCTTCAAGGTTTCGGAGCGGCCTGGCCGCTGTGGCAGACTGGATGACTTCAAATTGTCTCCAGTTGAATGCGACGAAAACAGAGCTACTGCTGGTGGGGAGGGACTAGAGCCTCTGGAGTGAACAATGGTGGCCTGACGTACTTGGTTGTACCCCCATCCCTAAATTGGTGGTAAAAAACTTGGGGGTATGGATGGATGCTACCCTTAGCTTTCAAGAACACACCAAAAGAGTTGCGGGTACCTGTTTTGGCCTCTTGCGGGGACTGAGGCCTCTGTTGAAGTTTTTTGATTCTTCTACGCGCCAATTGATTGTGGAATCAGCCATTTTATCCAGACTGGATTATGCTAATTCGCTCCTGTTGGGAGCTAATAAGGCTGAGATACTGCGATTGCAGCGTGTTCAAAACGCAGCCGCCAGGGTCCTGCTTGGGCTCCCACGTAACTGTCCTTCTACTGGGGCCATCCGGAGGTTGCATTGGCTCCCGGTGGCCAAGCGGATCCAGTTCAAGGCTCTTTGCCTATCTTTTAAGATTCTGAAACTTGCCTCGCCCAGTCTTCTGGCCAATTTTCTAGTCTTGTATGCCCCCGCTCGCCAGCTGCGCTCCTTGGGACAGCATTTGGTAATCATCCCCCGTGTGAAGCGCCTTTGGGTCGGAGGACGATCTTTCCGCTATTTAGCTGCCAAGTTATGGAATTCCCTGCCTCTTCAGATTCGTAGCTTGGATCGTATGGTGGACTTCAGGAAAGCAATTAAAACTTTTTTTTTTCCCTCTGCTTAGTCCTGTGGTCTCATGTATACTTCTTACGCCTACTTGTTGTGTTCTCAGCCCTGTTCCTTTCTGACACTGGCAGCGCCGGGACGCCTCTTTGCTGGGGCAGCTGTGCGCTATATAAACTCAGGTAACATAACATAACATAACATACCAAAAGGGTGCCAGCTCCTGAAGAGAGAGATCCTCAGTCAGCATCAATAGCTGAGGAAGCAGAAGGTTGTACAGCTGAAGAATCCCAAGTGATAGATTCAGGAGTAGCTGAAGAAGAACAACCGAGCACAAGTCAGGACTGGATACCAGTGGTTGATATACCTGAAGAAGTCTTTATCAAAACAAGGAGCAGAGCTAGATTAGAGGAAATTAGAGAGGACTAGATAGGTGAAGAAGAACAAGCTCAGGATAGGGAGGTTGAAACTATAAAGGAACCTGAGCAGGCCCAGATAGGGAAAGGAAATTGGGCTCAAATTGACAACAAAACAACAAAGTTTGAGCAGGGACAGATAGGTTCAGAAGAACGTGGTCAGGCTGCAGAAGTACAGAATGCAATAAGCCCTGATCAGAACCAGTTAGGACAAGAAAATCACGTTCAGGGAGAAGAAAACCAAGAAAACATCGAACATGAGAATATCAAGCAAGAAAACGTCAATCCTGAACAGGGTAAGTTAACAAAGACTCACATTCAGGCAACTGAAGAAACAACAATAAGACCTGAACAAGGGCAGATAGAGAGGGAAACTGAAAACAAATACAAACAAATTGTGCCACACATTAATGTGAATAAAGGAGTATTTGGAAAAGACTCAGAAGGTGAAGGTACAGTGCAAACCAAGAAAGTCAGAAAGGGTGATCATTGGCCTAGTGTTATTAAAAGAGTGAAATATCATATAGTAACACGAAGTGAAGACCCAGAACAAGTAAATGAAGTAACAAGCTTATCTGGACAAATAAGTGGGACTGAAAAACGAAAAAGCAAAAGGTTGAAAATCGTGAACAATAAATTTAAAGGTCCTGATTGGACTTATGTAATTCTCAAAGACTGCGAAAGTTCAGAAAATAGTGAAAGTGGTGACGAAGGAACAAGTGCAGAGCTGACTTATGAAAAAGAAGTAAAACCACCTTGATAACGTTTGGAAAAAAAAAAAAGAAAGAAGAGAAATCTTCTTGGACAAAAATGACTGACAGTGACGATAGAGTTTCTGGGAGACCGAAACGGAAATGTTGTAAAAGATGCTGTGCTATATGCATATGTAGTCTGGTAGTGGTGCTTATAGTGTGGTTAGTTGTGATTGTAGCAATTCCTTACCTTATGATAATGGACAAAAAGAATAACAATGATACCAAGGGAAGGATAGATAACCTGAAAAGTGATAGAGTAGAAATAGAAGCAGAAGATGAACCAGATTTTCATCACGTTGTAACAGATAACGATACTAGCTTAAATGTTTTTACTAAATTATTGTTTCAGTACGTAGATACAATGAATTTTAGTGATTGTTATGTCTGTATGAAGTTACCTGAATCAGTAGCAGAAGGTTTAACCTATCATCATTTGCCTTTAACTTATGGTATATCATGTAGTGTACTAACTAGTTTATTTTATAGAACAGGGAAACTTCAGTATTATTATTCAAATATAGATGTGATATTTTCAGAGGTTCCTATTCGAAAGAATCTGAACCTAGTGCTTAGTAGTCAAGATGCACAATTTATGGGAGAATTTTTCTTAACGATGAAGTCAATAGACATAACACATGCACATAGAAGCAATCTAACCTGTTCATTACGTGAAGAAGAAAAGATATTTTTAAACTTAGTTGAAGATAGAAGACAGAATTTCCAAAAGAAAGCGTCTGAGCATAAAGCTCACCTTCCACCTTGGGCTGAGAAAGAGGGTATTTACACACCTGGCAAGGCTCAAGCTGCTATGGCTCTTGATTTTGTAAAGATAGGGAAAATTTGTCTTCATAGGTTAAAAACTGAATATAACAATGTTTTTATTGGTACCAGTGAATGTGAACACAATTTCTCAATTCTTGGAGGTTGGGGACTAAAAGGAGGAACAGATTCAGTTTTTCCTGGAATATATTATGTGTGTGGGAATAAGGCTTACTTTAGGCTTCCTGCACAGTGGTATGGAAGTTGTTATTTTGGAATAGTATTTCCAAAAGTATACCACATAAAAAGAAACACTGGGAGCAATGAAAATAATAGTGAACTAACACGTAGTAAGAGAGCTAGTTTTTCAGAAATTGTAGGTGATATATTTGGTGCATTGATACCTTCATTGGGAGTAATTCTGAACTCAAGGAGAATATGTAAGTTGTCTACAGTGGTTGATCGTTTATCAACGGATACTGCTGGAGGATTTCTAATGATTAATGTGGAGATGGTTGCGATTAGATCTATGGTTATGCAAAATCGACTTGCTCTTGATATATTATTAGCAAAAGAGGGCGGAGTCTGTAAAATGTTGAAAACGAAACATTGTTGCACGTATATTCCAGACAAAATAGCAGAAATCAGAACATATATTAAGAATATTACTAAACTTGAGAAGGAACTGAAACCACTGGAAGTTGATAGTGTATGGGAAAGATTGACAAATAGCATTTCATCAATTGGTACCTGGTTTACTAATGCAGGGAAAGGACTTATAGGCCAAATTAAAGTACCATTAGTGGGAATAGCAATAACAGTATTGTTAATAATGATATGGTGCAAATGTTGTAAAAAGAAGGAAACATATAGGGTGACAGGAAGAGGCAAGAAAAGAAAATTTGAAGAGATTGAATTAGAAGACCTGAGAAGTGAAATTTACAAGAAACTGAAGGGAAAAGATAAGAATGAACAGTGTAAAAATGAAAATGTGACTGAAATATGCTAAAGTTGGCATCTGGTTGTAGGTGATTTTGATGGCTTAGAAACGCCATCAGAGAGGGGATTGATGGAGCAAGGACTCACAATGAGGCTTGCTCGGAAGCAATCCTCTCACAGTATTAATTAATTTGTACTAAAACATTGTAATGTCTTTATTAATAATGTGCAACACAAACATATTTTATCTAGAAGATGCTTGCCTATGTGTTTTCCACTAATAAGAAATCCTCGTCTAACCCAAGATGGCCGCTAAAACGCGGGAATTCTATTGCGTATGTGTCAACCATGTCACGTGGTATGATGTCTTTCTTTGCTTGGAGGGAATCTTTTGCTTCTGCGCAGTGTATGCTAAAATGTCCGCTTTAATGTTCTCACATGCTAAAGCTTTCGCATTGCTGCAATTAATAATGTGGTATTCTAAAGCTACTAATGCAGGATAGACATTTATAAATAAATGGGATTAGTGTAGAAGTAGGAGGTATACAGTGAAAATATTTATTTTTGATTTTAATATGTTTCTTCTTTGATTTTCTATTAGTTCGTAAAGTGGGCCTGGGTTGGCTAAACAGCAGCTCGAGAGTCATGTGACCTGCGCATGCGCTCTGAAAACTAACAAAGCAAAGTGAAGAAGTGAACTTGGAGGATGTCCAAGGACATGACCCGCTGATCACCTTCAGAGTTCAACTAAATGTCCTATGAAATGATACATTTTGTATATATTTTGTATTAATATTGTTGTGAAACGGGTGGGAAATAAAGCAAATGTATTAATTGAGAGGGGCGGGATTCTAAGACAATGGGCTTAAGAAAATTGAACTAAATTGACATGGTGTGAGGATCAACCCCCTGTCCCTGTCCAATCAGAATTAGTGGGCCCATAAATTTGAAACATTAATGGGAGGTACATGGGCATAGAAGAGTATAATAGATATAGAATTAGCTAATTAATTAGCGCTTAGGAGCGGCAGAGAGGAGCTCAGCACGCAGACGAACATACATGCTGTTGCAGAACAGACAGAGACTGAACCGCTGTCCGAAGAGGTCGTGAGGTGGGGGCTGCGGACCGTATTAGAGGGAGACGCCGAAGAACCACGAGGAGGAACGAAGTGTCAGAGAGGGGAACGACGCAGGCGTCGTTGGTTGAGAGGTCATCTATCCCGTCCTGAACCTGGTCCGGAGGTCTTGGTCTTCATCCTTTCTTGGGGACCCTCTTTCCAACTCCTTGGCCAAGGGGTTTGGTTTTCACACCATTAGGTAACTATAAATGTGTAATCTTTAGTTGTACTGCTGTCTCTATCTTCTCTTTTCTGAGGGACCGTCATTTGTGATTAATAAGTGACTATATAGTGTGCTTCCTCCTTGATATGCGACTAAGTATTATGTGGTTTATAGTTTGCTCTGCAAAATATTTTAGATAAACATTTTAAAACTTCCTGAGTCAGTGGTTATTTCAGGTGTTTAATGAAATTATGTTTTGTATGATCTCATATCAAACCCAGTTATCAAAGGTCCATTGGTAAGTCATTACTCTTCAATCAGAAAAGGTAATTGGTAGCAGGGATTTTGATAAAGAGTACAACTGACTCCCACCAGCGGTGATTGCTAGTTAGTGTGAATGAATGGGCCCAGGTGAGTATTTAGTGTATGAATGCTTGTTGCTAGTAACCCGCTGGATCACCTGGGATCTCCTCTTCCCTGTTTCTGACCCAGCAGTGTCGAGATGAACGGCCAGTGCAAACAACCATGCAAATATATATATGGCTGCTTTTATGGTGCGAGCTCGACCCAAGTATTCTGGGGTACCCTATATGATCAATAACTACAACACACAAGGCACTTCATTTGCAAGAAGGGGGAGCGTCTGTGCCCAGAATCACAGGCCTCTAACCAGACGCCAAGACTCGACCCTGCTCCCCGAGTTCGCGGTGGGCAGCTCTGGCCCTAGGGCTGCTTCCTCTCACATCAAAAGAGGGATATGAGAAAATGCTTTGGTTGGTTGTTTTAAGCATCGGACAATCAACGAATGCAAAATCCATGCACCCACGCAGCGCAAGTTAGTCCATATCAAGCGCCTACAATTAACTCACCTGGTTGCAGCACTGTCCGCCGATGAGTGGCTCAAGTGCAGGCAAAGAGTGCAGAGAGCCACTGGGTGTGTGGCAGCCCCACGTGTCCCATCAATGATATAGCACCTGGAAGACCTCTCACCAACTGGTTCTATGGCCTCACGGTGTGCATAGGAGCCCAATGGTGGGAGGCATTTCCCTTATGAGTGCTGAGACCTAACACTCGCCTCCGGCCTTAAACTTAAAGCACTGTAACTGCTAGGACGCTTTAACCGTTCAGCACGAGCCGCTAAAATTAAAGATAAGGAGTTGGGCGAGCTGCGCACAAGATGCTCGGCCGCCATTATTTAATGTAAAAAAAAAAGTTTTGGACGAGCTGCAGAGCCCGTCCCGCTAGTGGTGGGTGTGGTCCCATTGTAAAAGTTAAAGCGCGCATAGCGCGCTGCAAATACAAAACAAGCTGTCGCCATTGCAAAGGCAGCCTGCTTGTTTATATTTGCATCGCGCTTTCACTTTAACAATGCACTCGCAGGGTGGGGCGGCAGCTATTGTTAAAGTGAAAGCGCTATGCAAACATATACACATGGCTACCATTTGCAAAGCCGGCTGAAACGATCCTGGAGCACGTGGGTTCGTTCCTGATGGGACCACGATCACTGTGCCTGATAGACGGCTGGTAGCTGCTTGGGCGGGCACCGGGAGCTGGAGCTGAGACAGGAGGTCGAAGATTTGGCATAGTCTGCATGTGGAATCAGTTGGTGAGTGAAGACGACGGCTGCTGGTGGGACCTGGGTGACGTGCGGATGCCTGCGGTCTGTAGGGATGTCAGCGATAGCCCGATGGACGGAAGGGGAACACTGCATATCCCATACCGCTTCACCCACCCCCAATAAATAAACCAAGTGAGGCCGCTAAAGTCAGCGGACCGCGCTCCAAAAATAATTAAATAAATAAACCAAGCGCGGCCGCTAAAGTCAGCAGACCGCGCTCCAAATTTATTACATAAATAAACCAAGCGTGGCCGCTAAAGTCAGCGGACCGCGCTCCAAATTAATTACATAAATAAACAAGCGCGGTTAAAGCGGCCTGTGCGGCAAATCAATTAGATAAACAAGCACGGTCCCTAAAGTGAAAGAGGACAGCGCTGCAAATAACAAAAAAACAGTGCTCACCAACTTATGGAGACCGTGGGTGTAACGCCGCAAGCAAACGATCCAGTCCGGGTGGGCGGGGCCAAAAGGGGACAGGGCGGTAACAAGGAGGGACTAATAAGCCTCACTTACAATCGAAAGCCAGCGTTTAGCATGAAGGATGACGCAAGCCAATGGAAAGAAGGGGCGGAGCCTACACTCCACTTCCGAAATCTCCTCGATTACAAGAAGCCTCGCAGAGCGAGCAGCGCATGCGCGCTGCAACGCTAGGCGAGACCTAAACACGAGTACATGCATCCTCCCTTACTCACCTTTGAACTGGCTAGGGCGCTGGCGCAGAGCTTACTTGAGTGTCACTCTCCCGACCGCAGTACTATAGCAAGCAGTGGTGGTTCAATGGCATGACTTGCAGGGTACTCTCGCAGTGCACATAACTGCAGAATCCTTTCAGGTGATTTTGGCTCAAGTGCACAGCATCCGCACAATGTATGAATTGCACATTTCAGGTGAGTGTAATCTTCTGTGCAGGCATAGTGCACACTAGGTGAGATTGTGTCTTCTATGTGTGACCTCAGTTCACACGTGCATTTCCTTCACTGCGGGCAGAAGTGCTTTAGCTGGGCATTCACAGCAACATTTCGACACTGCAAAGAGGGAGAAGTTGTGAAAATAAATTGAAGAACTTGATTTTCCATATTGACGCACAGACAACTTTAGGTGGGAGACTGCTAAATTAAACCCATTTTTGGCTAAAAAAACGAGGAGCCTGTCTGAATCATTGGCATGTATGGGTGGGTGTGGTGCCAAGTAGGAGCACGTGACTCCCAGGGCACCCCCCCACACTGCATCATTCTGCTCCCCATCCACATGATCTGCATCCCACAAGGGGACACAAGTTCTTCTCGTGAGCATGTCACTCGTGTGTACGCATGCACTGAATCCTCAATGCACACATTACACACCTGGCAGAGGCGCGTAAGACAACAATGGTTCTAGTGTGCAAACCCACGCTCCTGGTCCATCATGGGCATCATTTAGGGGTCGCAGGGGCTAATCCCGGCTTGCCTCTTGCGACCACTCTGCTTGTGACCCCTGCCCCGATAAATATAGTAAATTGTAAAACAATCATTTATTTTTGCAGGTGGTACATACCTCAGTAAAAAGGCATTTCTGTGTCTTCTGCTTCCCCGAGCCCATAGGCAACCAAATGCTGCTCGTCTTAAAGGGGCCTTAGTGGTGCCGAAAGTGAAATGCGAGTACATACATTCTCCCTTTCATTCACCTTTGAACTGGCTGGGGCTGGCGCAGAGCTTACTCGGGAGCCTGAGCCCTTAGGCAAACAAACGCTGTTGAATGGAAAAGGGCCGGGCCAGGGACGAACAGCTGACTGCTGGGCAGGTGGCAAATCCGATGGCAGAGAGTACACATGGAAATCCTAGCAGCAACACTACCCTCACTTCCAAGGCAGAGCTAGCATATGGTCCAATAAGGAAACATGCCCAACGAGCCAAAGAAAAAGAATAAAAACAGCGACAGCCTACAAAATGAGGACACACACCAAAACACACACAGCCTATTATTTGGTCATCAGACCTGTTTTTATTTTGCCCACATATACTGACATCACGGACTAATGAGCATTGCACTAAAGTCACAGACGATCTGTGTAAGTACTTGGCACTGGCAGTTGTCTCCTTATCTAGTAGCATGGCGAAATTCAGTAAATATGAGACAATCCAACGAAGTGGTGTTGTGTTGTGCTCTGGAGTGTTAATATGGTACAGGGGTTTGGTGGTGCAGACGCTCGCTTTGGTAGAGCGGTGCGGTGCCAAGATGAAGCACTGCGCTCGCTCCTTAAATGTGCCAGCGTGAATGAAGCATTATGCTCGCTCCTTGGACGTGCCAGCGTGAACCCACATTACATGTTATGTTTTCAAGCTTTAACACTTTTGCTCTGTTGAAGTAGTCCCTAAAGGAACATATAAACAGCTACAGCGTTAGGAAACTGTAGCTCCTGATCAAAAAACAGAAATGCTATATATCTGGAGCACCAACCAATGAGGCTTCAGCAAATTAGACTGAAGCAGGAGTGAACCAATGGTAAGTAGCAGACAGGATTACACTCCGTATAGGGATTACAGTAGGTCTTGCAGGCAGCTCATGCGTGCTGCCTGGGCTGTACCTAAAAAGCACAATCTACGGACCATGATCTTGCTTCTTGCTAAATTTGGTGAAATTCTGTTCAGTAGTTTTTGCGGTAGCACTTCTTAAACAAGTCTATGAAAAAATGCTTGGGGATAGTAGCACCCTTTTGGAGAGGTTTCTGGAGATTTGTCAAACGGGACCAAATTTATTAGCAACACAAAAAACACATTTCCTATGGTAACGCTGACCTATTTATAACTACCCAGTGGTGACTAACTCTGGGTAATATATATACTTTTAAACAATGATTGTTTTCATCCATTACATGCTTTGATACAAAAACCATTCACAAACAAAGTAAATATTGGCAAAGCCAAACGGTCAGTAGTCATTGCCAGATCTAATGGCTTTTCCCATGGTTGTTAAACACTTTGTTTTGGATTGCTTTGCATTTTTTACATCAGCTAACTACAGAAAATATACATAAAGTAGCATTTAGTCATATGGTGGTTAGTCTTGCATAGATTAGGTTACATGCTAAACAGAACCCTATATTTCTTTTTGTCTAGCACTGTGTCTTGAAGGAAGTAAAGTCAGCTTGAGTAACTGATTGGTTAATTAGAGTTCGAAGGATTGGTGAGGGAAAGACCACATTTGAGAAAAAGTAATAATGAGCGTGAGGGAGTTTTAGAAATTGTGACTGAAAGTGAGTGACAATGTATGATTGAGAATGGGTGAGTCTGGCTGAGACTACATGAGAATGAGTGAGAGTGAGTGCAAGTGAATGAGAAAGCAAGAATGAGTGAGAGTAAGAGTAAATGTGATCAGAATTAACAAGCGAGAGTGAGTGCTATTGATAGAGTGAGAGTAAGAATGAGTGCAAGTGAATAAGTATGAGTAAAAATTAGTGAGCATGCGTTTGAAAGAGTGGGAATGAATGAAGTACAGCAAGAGTGAGCGAGGATGAGTGAGAATTAACATGTGAGAGTCAAAGTGAGTGAGAATGAGTGAATGTAAGTGAGCATGAGTGAAAATGTTGTGTTATGCTTGTGACCCAGGCATACTGAGGGCAGTTCTTGTCCTGTAGAGGCAACCATGACAAAATGCTGGCCCTGACATACTGGGGGAATTTTCAACGTAAGGTTCAACTATGGTATACAGACAGAACTAATGAGAAACTTATAGCACTGATATGTCGAATGTAATTTTTGGCACATGGAGGCACCCATGGCAAATGATTCCCCAGACACAATGGAGGTAAGTTTTGACATATGGAGGCACCCATAACACAATTTGACAAAAAATAGTGTCTACTCCTGGGGACGTTTCATTGGCTTGGCACACCATCAAGGGACTTGAATATTTAATGAATGTCCTTGCAGGGCGTGTGGAGGTTTAGCAAATTTATGAGAATATTCAGCTTTAAAATGCAATACTTGACCTCCACGGCAGCAAATAAAAGAGCAACAATTTACCTCCATATCACGTAGAGGCACTGTCCTCACTCCCTCATACTAAACCAATTTGCACATTCCGTCCACTCACAATATGTCCCTCACAAGTCTCACGATCTGCAATCCAAGATCCATGAACCATGGATGGTTTTATGGGTTGCTACCTCAAATCAGAGCTTAAAGAAATTTAAATCCAACATGCTCATTGTAGAACCTAACACTCAAATTACTCATACATACCTGAATCCAGTAAAAGTAAATAATACAAAACTCTAGACATTTCAGCTTGTAAAATGACCTCCTCTTAACTCTATCCATTACCTTCGATATCAGCAATACCAATCATGTGCAACCTCCTAATCCTTGACCATAATGACCTCCAAAAATGGGAACATAATGATCCAGGCAAATGACCTAAAATCACTTACAATTGACCATTCCTTCTTCTGGGCTCAATATTTCTTACAGAAGCTTCAACCCTTGCTTCTCACACTCAGCCCCCTCTCTTCCTCTAGGATCGATGCATATATGCCACAACCCATCATTCTTCACCCTGATTAGACAGATAGATAGACTGATTTCATTGGACTCTGTTTAGGTCAACCCTTGTTGAGCTCTCTCAACCACATCTCTTTCTTTGGTTTCCAAGCATAAATGCCATGCTCCATCAGTCCTGTAGATAGATAGATAGATAGATAGATAGATAGATAGATAGATAGATAGATAGATATATAGTGTTAGAAATGGGATCTCTAGTTGGCAAGGGCTTGCACCTTTGTCCAAGTAGGGACCCGTCTTCCTAGTCAGGGTAAGGGTGTTACACTCGTGAAGTAACCCCTGCTCACCCTCGTGGTAGCTTGGCACGAGCAGTCGGGCTTAATTCAGAGGCAGTGTGTAAAGCATTTGAACATAACCAACAGTAATACAGTGTAAGCACTACAAACGGACACCACACCAGTTTAGAAAAATAACCAATTTTTATATACTCAAGACAAGACCAATTACGACAAAAACCCACAATACGATACTTTAAAAATGAATGCTTGATAAGGTAACTTCTTCTTTGCAGGAATAGTTCAAAAACAAAGTTCGTACGAGTCGGTAGCTCCGTCCGAGTCTACCGCGATGCTGAAAACCACAGAGTCTAACAGTTCCAGCCGACCGCGTCGATACGGGCCAGCAGAGTCTTGAACAGACTCGGTCACAGTACCTTTCTCGTTGTGGCTGGTACGGAGTGTACGAGCCGGTCGGTGTTCGTCGCGTTTGCGGTGCAAGACGGAGCGATGCAAGGTGCAGTGTCCCTCGATGCGGTGCAGGCAGCGGCTCGATGAGCGTCGTGCAGACGGAGTCGGTGAGTCCAAGGCGTGCGATGCAGGGTGAGACGATGCTCGATGTGGTGCTGACAGGTTGCGATGCAGGCGACCAAGCCGGAGTGCGGGAGCTGGCGTCAGACAGCGGTGCGAGTCGGAGCGGTACGTCGCAGACGTGCGAGCGGTGCCCCAAATGCGATGCGGTCACGACTCTTGAGCCAGTTGCAGTGACCGCGTCGGTCGGGTCCTGCTGGTTCAGTGAAGCGATGCGAAGCGAACTGCGGTGCCCACAGGTCACGGTGCAAGCAGCGGCTCGGTGTTGGCGGCGTCGGACGTCGCCCACGGTGAGACCAAAGTTGCGATGCGAAGCGGGGCGATGCGGTCTGCGGTGCAAACAGGTCACCGGCCAGGGATGGATTCGGTTGACGGAGTCGGTTGCGGTTCCCTTCCTCTGTGGCAACTGAAACAGCGTTCCAGAAGCGGTACCCAGAGGCTTGTGAAGTCTTTGCAGTCCCTGAGACTTCTTAACAGGAGGCCAGCTCGGTTTCAGGCCCTTGGAGATACTCAGCACAAGTTTGTAGAAAGTTCAGTCCTTTCACTGCCCAAGGCAGAAGCAGCAGCTGCAGGCCAACCCAACAAAGCAACAACACAGCAAAGGGGCAGTACTCCTCCTGGCAGCTCTTCCAGCTCTTCGTCTTGGCAGGTTCCTTGATTCCAGCGAGATCTAAATTCATGGGGTCAGGGCCCCAATATTTATATCCCAAATTCCTTTGTTCTCTGCAGGCAGAGAGGCCTTTGCCTAGTCCAAACCAGTTCTGGAGCACTTTGTTGACAAGTCTCCGTCCCTTCTTTCAGTGAGTAGGCCAGGGACATCAGACGCACCACAGGAGGTGGAGCCAGCATTGTGGAGGGAAGGCACTGTCCTATTCAGGGCCCAGGTGCAACCCCTCCCACCCATCTACATGTAGATCTTGCTATTCAGCCCTGTGCTGACTCACCCTGTCTCCTGGCATCCCCCAGCCCCTGTCACTCACACTCCAGACAAGGAATACACAACCTCGCAGAGGCAGGCTTGGATGGTTAGACAAGAAAATACCCACTTTCTAAAAGTGGTATTTTCAAACCCAGAATGTTAAAACCAAATTCACTAAAAGATGCATTTTATCATTCTGAGTCCAGGCATACTAAACTCGAATTTCTACCATGTTCCCGGGGTCAGTTAGGATTATAAGCTGTAATAATCAAAACTTCCCGTTCTGGCCCTAGGGGGAACAGGTAGCCTTGCAATAGTGAAAAACGAACTAGGCTGTAATTCACTATCAGGACATGCCACCCACACCAGGGCATGTCCTACCTTTCGCATACAACGCACCCTGCCCACAGGGATACCTTGGGCCTACCTTAGGGGTGACTAACATGTAGAAAAGGGAAGGTTTAGGGACTTGCCAGTGTGTGCACTTGCCAAGTCGATATGGCAGCCCCAGGCTGCGCACAGGCTCTGCGATGGCAGGCCCGAGTTACACTTTACGGGCTGTTTGCGTGGGTGGCACAATGCAGTGCTGCAGCCCACCAACAGCATTTGGTCTATAGGCCCTGGCACTCGCAGTGCACTTTACAAGGGACTGACACGTAAACCAAATAGGCCAATCATGGAAACACCAATCCATAACACATTTTATACAGGAGCACTTGCACTTTCCCACTGGACAGCAGTGAGGAAAGTGCGCAGAATCATTACACCAGCAAAAACAGAGTCAAAACCGGGAGGTCAGAAAGCAAAAAGTCAGGGGAAACACGCCAAAAGATGCCAAGTCTAACACATGTCCCCTCCAGCTGAAAGTAGGGAGAACTACCCAACCCCATTGGAGTTCTCTTCACTAAGGCGGAAGAACCTGGACAGACCATCTGCGTTGGCGTGTTCTGTACCAGGACGGTGTTCCACCGTAAAGTCCATTCCCTGTAGGGAGATGGACCACCTCAGCAGTTTTAGATTCTCACCCCTCATTTGCATCAACCATCTGAGGGGCCTGTGGTCTGTCTGAACCCGGAAGTGAGTCCCAAACAGGTATGGTCTCAACTTCTTCAGCGCCCAGACCACAGCAAAAGCTTCCCTTTCTATGGCACTCCACCTCTGTTCCCTGGGAAGTAGTCTCCTGCTAAGGAAGTCTACAGGCTGATCCAGGCCCTCTTCGTTCAGTTGTGAGAGCACCGCTCCCACACCATGCTCTGAAGCGTCAGTCTGCAAGACGAATTCCTTGGAGAAGTCAGGTGCCTTGAGCACGGGCGCCGTGCACATGGCTGCCTTCAGGGCATCAAAAGCTTTCTGGCAGGACTCAGTCCAGATCACTTTCCTGGGCTGCCTCTTAGAGGTCAGCTCTGTTAAGGGGGCAACGATGGTGCCATAGCCCTTAACAAATCTCCTATAGTAACCGGTGAGAACTAAGAAGGCTCTCACCTCTGTCTGGGTCTTGGGGGGTTCCCAAGCCAGAATGGTGTCAATCTTGGGTTGTAGGGGCGCCACCTGGCCGCTTCCTACCTGGTGTCCCAAGTACACCACAGAACCCTGCCCGATCTGGCACTTACTGGCCTTGATCGTGAGGCCTGCACCTTGCAGGTCCCTCAACACTTTCTCAAGGTGCTGTAAATGTTCTTCCCAGCTGGAACTGAACACAGCAATGTCATCCAGGTAGGCGGCACTGAAATCCTCCAGCCCAGCCAACACCTGATTGACCAACCTCTGAAAGGTGGCAGGGGCATTCTTCAACCCAAAGGGCATCACCCGGAATTGGTAATGACCTTCTGGGGTTGAGAATGCTGATCTCTCCTTGGCCCCATCGGTTAAGGCAATCTGCCAGTACCCAGACGTCAAATCAAACGTGCTGAGGAACCGGGCAGCTCCCAACCGATCAATGAGCTCGTCAGCTCTGTGGATGGGGTGCGCGTCAGTCCTGGTGACGGCATTGAGCCCACGGTAGTCCACACAAAACCGGAGTTCTGGAGTGGCAACGGGCGCCGCAGCCTTTGGGACCAAGACCACTGGGCTGGCCCAAGGACTGTGGGAGGGCTCAATCACCCCTAACGCCAACATCTTAGAGACCTCCTCCTTGATGCTGGCTCTGACCCGGTCAGTCAACCTGTAAATCTTGTGCTTCACAGGAGGGCTGTCACCCGTGTCCACGTCATGGGTACACCAGTGAGTAACACCGGGGGTCAGAGAGAACAGTGGGGCGAACTGTCCCAACAACTGGCGACAGTCCCCCTGCTGCTCTTGAGTCAGAGTAGGAGAGAGGATCACACCCTCTACTGACCCATCATGCTCCTTAGTAGACAGGAGGTCAGGGAGAGGCTCACTCTCCTCTTCCACCCCGTCATCTGTCGCCAAGAGCATACTCACTTCGGACCTCTCGAGGTGGGGCTTGAGGCGGTTCACGTGAAGGACCCTCAAAGGGTTCCTTGGAGCCTGCAAATCCACCAGGTAGGTGACGTCACTTTTGCGCTCCTTTACCTCATATGGCCCAGTCCACTTGTCCTGGAAGGCACAAGGTGCCACTGGGGCCATGACCCACACTTTTTGCCCAGGTTGAAATTCGACCAGAGTGGCATTCTGGTCATACCATCTCTTCATTTCTTCCTGGCTTGCTTCTAGGTTCGCCTGAGCGAGTTTCCTGGAGCGGGCAGTTTGGTTTCTAAAGGCCAGCATGTAGCTAAATACATCCTGGGGAGTTTTCCTGGGAGCTGCCTCCCAGCCTTCCTTTACCAAACTCAGAGGTCCTCTGACAGGGTGGCCATACAGGAGCTCAAAGGGGCTGTACCCAAGAGACTTCTGAGGCACCTCCCTGTATGCAAAGAGTAGGCATGGCAAGAGGACGTCCCACTTACGCTTCATGGTTTCTGTTAGACCCTTGATCATGCCTTTCAAGGTCTGGTTGAATCTCTCCACCAGACCGTTTCCTTGTGGGTGGTAAGGAGTGGTGAACTTGTAGGTTACACCACACTCCTTCCACAGGGATGTCATATACTTGGATATGAAATTGGTCCCCCTATCAGAAACCACCTCTCTGGGGAATCCCACACGGGAAAAGATCCCCATTAACGCCCGGCCCACCACTGGCGCCGTCGTTGTCCTGAGAGGGATTGCCTCCGGGTACCGGGTGGCATGGTCCACCAAGACCAGGATGTACCTGTTGCCCATGGCTGTCTTGGGATCCAGTGGCCCCACAATATCCATCCCTACCCTTTCAAAGGGTGTTCCAACAACAGGAAAAGGTTGGAGAGGAGCTTTAACCTTCCTCCCACTCTTACCACTTGCCTGGCAAGTTTGGCAAGACCTACAGTGTGCATCTGACTGCATTCGCATTTGGGGCCAAAAGAAGTGGGTGACAAGCCTGTCAAAGGTCTTGTCTTGCCCCAAATGTCCTGCCAAAGGCACGTCATGAGCCAGACCCAGTAGGAAGGTCCTGAAGCGCTGGGGTACCACCAGCACACGGGCTGACCCAGGCTCAGCAACCTTAGGCTCACTGTATAGGAGACCACTCTCCCAGTAGATCAGATGTGACCCGGACTGATTACCAGCTGCCTGGTCTGCAGCCTGCCGCCGCAGACCCTCCAGAGTAGGGCACTCGTTCTGCTCCCTGCAGAACTCCTCCCTGGTGGGACCCCCTTCTTGCTGCCAATGGGTCAGCTCAGAGATGTCTCCCAGTTCGGCTACCTGCTCCCCGGTAGGCACCGGGCGTCCCCTCGAGGTCCGCCTCCTCCCGGTCCGTGGGAACTTCGGGGCCGGTTTCCCGCGCCCTCTGCCCTTTCTCTTGGCAGGGACTTGGGCCACTGTTCCAGGCTCCAAGTCCTCTTGATCACCCTTTCTGGCTGCCATTGACCGAGTAGACACGCATGCCCACTCTGGCAACCCAAGCATCTCCAAGTGAGACCTGAGCTCAACCTCCTTCCATAAGGACTGCTCCAGGTCGTTTCCTAGCAGACAATCTACAGGCATGGTAGGGCTCACAACCACCCTCAAGGGAACTGAGACCCCCCCCATTCGAAGGGAACCTGCGCCACCATACATTGGCGCTCTGAGTTGTCTACAGCAACTACTTGGTGGAATGCCCGGGGACTTCTTGCTTCTCAGACACCAGGTGACACCGGACTGAGGTCACACTGGCTCCAGTGTCTCTGAGAGCCTCTACCCTGTTCCCATTAATGGTCACCCAGGTGCTATATTTCTTTGTGTTAGGGGGCACCTGATTTCCTGGGACCATCTCACTGTCCCCTAGTGAGACAAGGGTCATTTCTGCGGGATCCCCACCCTCCTGTGGGCACCCCTCCTCCCCAAGCGCTACACTAGCCAACACTTTGGACTGTCCACCGGTGGGTGGCTGTGTCCCCTTTGGGCACTTGGGGTCCCCCTTAAAGTGACCTACCTGGTCACATGCATAACACTTGCGGGGGCCGGTCTCAACAGGCTTCCCTGTAGAGACCCCTTTCTTCTTATCACCGGGGGCTGGGAACCTTTACCCTGGGTACTAGTTTGGGGCCCTTTAGAGAACTCCTGTGCTTTACCCTTGCCCCCCACCTTTCTGCTGGGGACCCTGCCCACCTTTGGCTGAGTCTCCCCAAACGCTTTCTTGTGGACCCTGGTACTCACCCAGCGGTCCGCTTCCATAGCAAGCTTCCTGGGGTCAGTTAGCTTACTATCAACTAGGTGCTGGCGCAGATCTGCAAAACATAGACTAGACAAGTGCTCCCATGCAATCAAGTTGTAGAGCCCCTGAAAATCTGTTACACTACTGCCCTTTACCCAACCATCCAGCGACCTGCAGAACACATCCACACATTCCAACCAAGTGTTGGCATCAGACTTCTTACTGGACCTGAACTGATCCCTGTACTTTTCAGGAGTAAGACCATACTTCGTGAGAAGGGCATCCTTCATGTCAGCATAGGTGAGGTGATACCCCTTACCCAAAGCTATCAGAGCATCCCTTGCTTCTTCAGGGAAAAGTGGCCACAATCCTGCTCCCCAATTCTCCTCAGGGACCCCATTCATGTGTATGGCTGCCTCATAACCCTGAAACCACCTTTGTATGTCATCCCCCTTCTTGAACTCCTTGCCTACATTCTTGGGAATGTGCACAATCCTGTCTGCCTTTCTGGACGAATTGCTGCCACCATCTGAGCCTGACTTACTCCTAAGTTCTAGCTCCTTCAGTTCTCTCTCATGCTCTAAGAGCATCTTCCTCTCCTCTATGGCCAATCTCTTCTCCTCCCGCTCACTCTCCAGCCTGAGCTTCTGCAGCTCAAACTGCCTTGCCTCCCGCCTGTTCTCCAGCTCCTCTGGGGACAGACTGCTGCTGCCTGACCTGGCGGGTTCCCCCTACCCAAAAGCACATCCACCCTGGAAATAGGCTCCTCCACCTCCTCACTGAGATTACCAGGCTGCCCACTGGCATGTCTGGCTGCTACCCAGGCCCTCAGCGCCTTCTGTAGCTCCTCCTTCCTTGTGAGGCCTTTAATTTGGACTTTCAGGTTTTTACAAATTGCTCGTAGTTCCTTTACGGCGTAGGTTTCCAACCTATCCTCCTCAAAGATAATTTCCAGAGATGCAACGGATGATGCAGCTGTGTCAGGCATGACAAAAGTAGTGAGTTGAAAACTGGCAAGATCAAAAATAGGCCAAAAGAAAAAGAACCAGTATGTGGTACGTAATGGTCTGCGATATGGTAGTAGTGCACACCAATCACTGTAAGTCAAGTGCAAACACAAGTCCTATCCTCACCGCTGACAACCAATGTTAGAAATGGGATCTCTAGTTGGCAAGGGCTTGCACCTTTGTCCAAGTAGGGACCCGTCTTCCTAGTCAGGGTAAGGGTGTTACACTCATGAAGTAACCCCTGCTCACCCTCGTGGTAGCTTGGCACGAGCAGTCAGGCTTAATTCAGAGGCAGTGTGTAAAGCATTTGCACATAACCAACAGTAATACAGTGTAAGCACTACAAACAGACACCACACCAGTTTAGAAAAATAACCAATTTTTATATACTCAAGACAAGACCAATTACGACAAAAACCCACAATACGATACTTTAAAAATGAATGCTTGATAAGGTAACTTCTTCTTTGCAGGAATAGTTCAAAAACAAAGTTCAGTACGAGTCGGTAGCTCCGTCCGAGTCTACCGCAATGCTGAAAACCACAGAGTCTAACAGTTCCAGCCGACCGCGTCGATACGGGCCAGCAGAGTCGTGAACAGACTCGGTCACAGTACCTTTCTCGTTGTGGCTGGTACGGAGTGTACGAGCCGGTCGGTGTTCGTCGCGGTTGCGGTGCAAGACGGAGCGATGCAAGGTGCGGTGTCCCTCGATGCGGTGCAGGCAGCGGCTCGATGAGCGTCGTGCAGACGGAGTTGGTGAGTCCAAGGCGTGCGATGCAGGGTGAGACGCTGCTCGATGCGGTGCTGACAGGTTGCGATGCAGGCGACCAAGCCGGAGTGCGGGAGCTGGCGTCGGACAGCGGTGCGAGTCGGAGCGGTACGTCGCAGACGTGCGAGCGGTGCCCCAAATGCGATGCAGTCACGACTCTTGAGCCAGTTGCAGCGACCGCGTCGGTCGGGTCCGGCTGGTTCAGTGAAGCGATGCGATGCGAACTGCGGTGCCCACAGGTCACTGTGCAAGCAGCGGCTCGGTGTTGGCGGCATCGGACGTCGCCCACGGTGAGACCAGGGTTGCGATGCGAAGCGGGGCGATGCGGTCTGCGGTGCAAACAGGTCACCGGCCAGGGATGGATTCGGTTGACGGAGTCGGTTGCGGTTCCCTTCCTCTGTGGCAACTGAAACAGCGTTCCAGAAGCGGTACCCAGAGGCTTGTGAAGTCTTTGCAGTCCCTGAGACTTCTTAACAGGAGGCCAGCTCGGTTTCAGGCCCTTGGAGATACTCAGCACACGTTTGTACAGTCCTTTCACTGCCCAAGGCAGAAGCAGCAGCTGCAGGCCAACCCAACAAAGCAACAACACAGCAAAGGGGCAGTACTCCTCCTGGCAGCTCTTCCAGCTCTTCGTCTTGGCAGGTTCCTTGATTCCAGCGAGATCTAAATTCATGGGGTCAGGGCCCCAATATTTATATCCCAAATTCCTTTGTTCTCTGAAGGCAGAGAGGCCTTTGCCTAGTCCAAACCAGTTCTGGAGCACTTTGTTGACAAGTCTCCGTCCCTTCTTTCAGTGAGTAGGCCAGGGACATCAGACGCACCACAGGAGGTGGAGCCAGCATTGTGGAGGGAAGGCACTGTTCTATTCAGGGCCCAGGTGCAACCCCTCCCACCCATCTACATGTAGATCTTGCTATTCAGCCCTGTGCTGACTCACCCTGTCTCCTGGCATCCCCCAGCCCCTGTCACTCACACTCCAGACAAGGAATACACAACCTCGCAGAGGCAGGCTTGGATGGTTAGACAAGAAAATACCCACTTTCTAAAAGTGGTATTTTCAAACCCAGAATGTTAAAACCAACTTCACTAAAAGATGCATTTTATCATTCTGAGTCCAGGCATACTAAACTCGAATTTCTACCATGTTCCCGGGGTCAGTTAGGATTATAAGCTGTAATAATCAAAACTGCCCGTTCTGGCCTAGGGGGAACAGGTAGCCTTGCAATAGTGAAAAACGAACTAGGCTGTAATTCACTATCAGGACATGCCACCCACACCAGGGCATGTCCTACCTTTCGCATACAACGCACCCTGCCCACAGGGATACCTTGGGCCTACCTTAGGGGTGACTAACATGTAGAAAAGGGAAGGTTTAGGGACTTGCCAGTGTGTGCACTTGCCAAGTCGATATGGCAGCCCCAGGCTGCGCACAGGCTCTGCGATGGCAGGCCCGAGTTACACTTTACGGGCTGTTTGCGTGGGTGGCACAATCCAGTGCTGCAGCCCACCAACAGCATTTGGTCTATAGGCTCTGGCACTCGCAGTGCACTTTACAAGGGACTGACACATAAACCAAATAGGCCAATCATGGAAACACCAATCCATAACACATTTTATACAGGAGCACTTGCACTTTCCCACTGGACAGCAGTGAGGAAAGTGCGCAGAATCATTACACCAGCAAAAACAGAGTCAAAACCGGGAGGTCAGAAAGCAAAAAGTCAGGGGAAACACGCCAAAAGATGCCAAGTCTAACAGATAGCTAGATAGAGAGATAGATAGATAGATAGATAGATAGATAGATAGATAGATAGATAGATAGATTTCTTTTATTGACTGCTTTTGGGTGAAACCTAATTAGCAATACACATTAAAAATAAATACAATATTACACAAATAAATAAATGTAATATATTATCAATGAAAGAATGTTAAGAATCAAATGATTGTAATGAGATTAAACTCATAATAAGTAGCAGCAGGCTCTTTTAGCGGAAATTAAAAATGTTAGTCACTGAATGCCACTTACTGATTTCCCAGGCAATTGACTGTGTCTTAAATTCCTTAAATCAATTTAGGTAATCTCTTTAGAGTAAGCTTCAAATATGAAGGTACATTTTTTTTTATTCTCACCCCATCAAAAAAATGATCAGGCAACATTAATAGTATGTAAATTAATATTTCTAAGTATTTCAAGTGAACGCCATACATACAGGGGCAAATAAATAAGATGTATGATAATGTTCCATCATCCATCCTGCAGAATCTACAACATTTAAGTGAACCAGAGGCTAATACCTATGGTGTAGGTGTCATTACCAGCATTTGTTGGAGCTGAAATCTCATAAATGCTTTCCAAATAAGAGAGAGTAAAGGATCAACAGTGCATCTCCAGGGAATAAGATCTACATAATGACTAAATAGTTCCATCATGCTTTTCATGTTTGTAATTCATTGAATATCATTGACAAAGTTTAAGATAGGCAATGTAGTCTTCAAGGCTTTTATGAGTCGACATTTAGATAATGCAGATCTTATCAAACTGTTAAATTAATAATTCTCCTGATCTCATCAAAATAATAAATAATAAATAAAATAATTAAGATCTGTTTTCAAAGGGACTTCTAATTTTTTAATGTGTGCTAATGCTAAATACCAAATCAGCCCCACAATCGACTGAGAGTCTGCTCTTTTTATTAAAATAAAATGCAGATGACTAAGCAGCTAGCAAGTTTAAAGTTGTTTTGATCACTTGCAATCTCAGAAGTGGTGATGAGGTTCTTTGTGTAGATTTATCATGCTTCACAAAGCATTACATCCAAAGCCTTTTAATTTCTCATCGATGGTTCCCACATTCAAAGCCATACCGTGCAATATGTTGGCATTGATTCTAGCCAAGAAAACTCATAAGACAGGCACTAAAAGGGCAGTTGATTACACCTTTTGCATCAAAGACATTAGGGCCCTCAATACAATGTCGGTGGGACCGACACCGACATGCCGTCGCTCCCACCAACATCTTTTTCTGCAGTGAGATCGCCCCATTATGATGCGGTTGGGACCGACTGACAGCTTCCGACGGGCTCAGGGAGCCCATAGGGCGGTCAGTCTTATCGCATTCCCCACAATGGAGGCGTGCCTTCTCAGGCACCGCTTTAGGGATTACGATCCACCTTTCTGCCAGCCATTTCATGTTGGTTCTGCCGATGTGAAAAGGCTGGCAGAAAGGCTTTTTTGGGGCCCCTATCAGGGTCCCTGACCCCTGTGGCCCTCCGCTATGGGCTTTGGGGGGCCCCTGTGGTGCACCCTTAAACATCCCTGCATCATGTGGCAGGCACTGCATGGTGCCTGCCACAGGGTGCAGGAATGTTTAAAAACATGCCTTTTCCGGATCGCAGCACAAGTCTCAATGTAAAGAGACATGGAGGCGGTTGGATCCCAATTTGGTGGTCTGTCCCTTTACCGCAACGATGCCGGTGAGACGCTCGTCCGACCGGCATTGTAATCGGACCCTATATGTATGCCCCAGGCTAGTGCCAATTTCAATGTCACCTAAATATGTGTTGGCTTTCATATATTCAATCTGTGATCCCTAGAGATGACAACTGAAGCTAGACTTTCCAAATGTTTATTTTTGACAGTTTAATTGTGAAATACTTACTTGCATTAAGAGTCACCAAACTGATAATCAATTTCTGGGGCCTGAAAGGTGCATGATGTATCAAACCCAAGTCAATCAGCATACATTAATAGTGATTGTTAGAGCCCCCCTACCTTTGCAGATAATGGTAATATTTTATTAATATGGGAAGGCAGGTCAGTGAAATGCAGGTTAAACATAATTCATTACCTGCACACATCTCTGTTTGAGGCCATTTGCCATAGTTATACAAATATATTGGCTACTGAATTACCCAAGTTCACCATCACCCATTGGGTATTATGAAATTTCTGGATCAGAGAGAAGAGAGACCATTCCATTCCATATTTCACCTACTTCGCACTAAGACAGTTTCTCTCAATTTTATCAAAAGAGCTTGAGTTTTCCAATAGGCAGTTGTATAAATTCTTTCCAAGGTAGACACTCTTAGCTGCTAAAAATGCTACAGCAGTACTGTTCTCAATAGTGCATGATTGAGATTTAAATCTAGCCTGCAGTGGAGGTATAATACATTTCTCATCCATCCATAATAATACATTATTCATAATTAAGTTTGTAAATAATTTATCTTCACAATTGAACAGAGATATCAGGGGAGCATTTGAATGATTTTACTTTGGTCCGACTTTATGAATCTAAATGGGTCTGCTGCCACAGCAGACCACAGGGAAAATGCCCTTCAGCACGATGAATTGATAGAGTAAATACCGCTGTTTGGTCCGATATTTGGGGTTCAAATTTAACAATACTACTGGTTTATCAGAGAGCAGTGAGCAGAGAGCAGAGCACGGAGCGTGGAGGAGAGAGTGAGAATGAGGCACAGCGGTGCGGCGGTGTACGGTGTGAGAATTGAGCCACGAACTTTGCAAAAACAGTATGCCGCAGCTACCGCAACCGCAACACACCGTAAACCGCAAGCACAAAGCCATGACCGCGAATCCAGCACGTTGGTCTGCCGGCCCGCCAGTGCGGCCAGCAAGCCCTGCATACCCTGCAGCCGTGAACCGTGAACCGAGCAAAAGAGAGTGAAAGGCATAGCAGAGCTCTGTGACGCGCTTCCCACCCCAGGAAGACAACCGAGCAGCCGATCAGGAGCCGAGTAGCACAGGGGGATCGCACCGCCTTTGTTTATTCTGTGCCAACCTTGTGCCTGCTCCTAAAGCCCTCTCCTGCTGGTCTGCCGCCCCGCACTGAGAATCAAAACTTCTAACCGGTAAGAGGACAGCAGGGGCAGCAGGGGGCTTGTGGCAGCTTTGCAGCTTGTGAGCAGAGGACACGCCGGAAATATCCGGCCGTGGCAGCCTAACCTGCAGCGGAGAGAGGAGCCTCAGGGGTCACACGGAACCGCACGGCCAGCGGGTGCGGCTTGCGGGCCTCTGTCTGCTGGGGGCCCGCTGTGTCCAGGGGGCACCACAGGCATCTCAGGTAGACCCCCTCCAGGCATCCTCAGGCTACTGCGCCGGGGGCCTGTGTAGACTTTGGTGCTTCTGCTTTCTTCAAGCTTCACCGAGCAGGAGTGTGCCCATCGCAAGCAGCAGTTGCAGGACCAGTGCAACCGCATGGGGGCAGGAACCCTCCTGAGCCCCCCTGGCTCTCCGATTGTGGGGTGACGCGACCATAGTAGCCAGTGCGCGGACAAGGAGGAGGAGTAGATAGCGGGGGTCTGAGTTTCCGGTTCAGCGAGCGGGGTAAGAGCACCGACCAGGTCTTTTTCAGCCTTTGGGGGGCAGCCGTCTCTGAAACCAAACCCCCCACATTACAATCTCAATCCCTCCTACTCCCCCCTCCCCCGCCCCCGCTTCCATCCACGTCGCCCCAGTCCCGGCCCACTGGCGGACAACATTAACTTCAACTCCTACTCCATTTACACTGTCATTGAGGTTGGCTACCCAGACACAAGGACACCACTAGGAAGAGTCCAACCCTTCTGCTATCTTCCCTTTGCACCTTCCACCTTGGCCATCTGACTCCTAACTTTCATCTACAGGCCACCCGAATTGTAAGTATACCAGGGCCACCAGAAAAAGAAAAACAAAAATAAAGAGAACAGTAAACTGGTGCAGAGCACATAGCCCTAAAGCCCTCAGGCCCGGGGGAGGCCCAGTACGATCACCGCCATGAGCTCTGGAAGGAACAGGGGCCAACCCCTTGTGCCACCGCGAAGAACCAAACTCAACAGGACAACCAGGCCAACCAAAACTAACCCGGCGACTTCATCTGAGGACCTAGTGGAGGCAAGTCCCCCTGGCCCAGTCCTGCAGCCACCTGGGCCACTTGGAGACAGGAGTTCTGCCGGGGGGAGGCCCAAACCATACCTCATTCAACCAAAAATGTACTCAAAATTCTATTTCCTCAATGATGCAGCTTCCTCCATATTCTCTTCCAGCGGTGAAATCCAAGGTCTTCAGAACCCGCTTCTCCCTCTACAGCCAACCAACGAACCAGCTGCTGCACAATCTAGCACGGCATCACCCGCGGGCCAACTTGTGGCTGCCCCACAACCACCGGGAAAGTCCTGGCAACCTACTAAACGTAGCAATACCGATTCACAAATGAGAGTGGAGGAAGAGGATGAGCGAGTCAATCCCCCACTCCGTGCCGCCCACGTTTCCCCCTCTTCGTCTTCCAGGCAGCCGACCCACAGGCTAGTCCGTCCGGCTTATCTGACTACCCAAACAAGCAAGAGCAGGGATGGGGCAACACCCCAAGCTTCCATCTACTTGGGAATCACAGAAAATGGCTCAGACAAGAACAATGTAATCCAAGAAGTACAACCAGCACAAACAGCTGCAGGATCTGACTGTATTGAGAGTGACCAGTCCAGTGCATGACACTACAGGTGAACCACAATTGAATCTGTCACCCGCACTACACCCCCAAAAACCCTCTCCAGACCGGCCCCCACAGTTAGAAGTAAATAAGGCTGTAAAGGCCCTCATGGAAACTACGATGGGGGGGACGGCAGCGACCCCAGAAGCGACCCCAGAATCCAGGGAAGGCGCATACGAAGCCCTCTCTTACCTAGGATCCCAGGAGTGAGCCGACCTAGTTGCCTCCTATACTTTGGATACTCCCGAAAAACCAACCCCGCATATGGTCAGTATTGGCCCTGAACAAGGCAGGGTCCACAAAGTAGCCAAAAGTACACCGTCTTCTTGTCACAGACCTACAATCCACACCTTGGACTCGTCAAGCCAAGCCGCATGCCAAGCCTCCAATACCTGGGATACTCTACTAAGCACTATGCAAAGAACTGTTGATGGGCTACATTACCAGTCTGACAAAATGGACCTGCAATTGACATTACTGGATACTCTGGCTCTCTTCGTAGGGGGATAGATGAAAAACTGGGACAATTAAACTCACTAATCAGCAGAGCCCAACAGGAGGCTAAATTGAACAGCAGCTGCAGACCCATCATTGACAAACTGTCTTCACTTCCCTCATTTGTGTCCACACTTTTAGAGGGTTTGCCAAAGGGACCATATAACAAAAAAGACATCGCTAACCTAGAAAAAGCTAATTATAAAGGATCTTGCAGTTAAAAACCCAACCGCCTCAAATCAAGCGAGCTGCCCAGGGGGCAGCCTGGTCTTTGGGACACATCAGCCTCAAAAGGAACTAAGTACAGCTCAAAACGGTAAGCAACGACACCAACTTTGGAGGAAAGGCCGCAACAAAACAACAATCTCTAGCCACACAGCAGTATATCCTCTCTTTGAAACTAAAAAACAACCACAGGTGATAACCGCACATGAAACAACAGCATATGAAACAATAAACCAGCCAAAGGAAACTCCGGACGCGGCTATTCACAATGCGGATCAACTGGCAATAGCTCCCTTCGGGGCTGACATGGAGGCTCGGGGCAGCCTAACCGGTACTCTAGTTACCAAAAAAAAAAAACCCAGTCACTCAGAATCAGCAAGATGGCAACTATACCCGACTCTTACCAGTGACCGAAGAAAGGGGGACACTTCCCATGCCGGAATTCAATCAGGCGCGGGCACCAAATGAAAAGCTGACAGAATACGGAGCCAATCCATGGGACAAGGTAATTCCAAATTCACCTCCATCACAACCACAGAGCCTTCACCACAACATAACCATCACGGCAAATGAGCACACAAAGCAAAGTATTGTCCAGGCACCAACTCCAGTGACAAGGGTAGCGAAATGTGAAAACGCTGATGACAATATAGCCCCAGTGGAGGTTCAGGGAACGCTGCACGGGACATCAACAACGACAACCGGGTACCCGGGCCTTCCCTCATCACAACATCTAAACAGAAGCACAGATCCCGGCTCAGAAGCCTCCCCGGGTCTTTGGCGTCGAGAAAGCCCAAAGTCCAATAATTGCAACAGGCTAATCTGGCAGCGCCCTTGTTCCCTTGAGGATAACCACCCAGGGGAATACCCTTCCAGAGCCCCTCCAGCCCGGCAGCCATCAAATTCTAGCATTACTCTTTTCACCCCAGAGTACGACTCCAAAGGGATCTGCGACACCCTGAACAGAGGGAACATTCTCCAACTATTAGCTGCAATACCAACACTAAGAGACATCAACACAACAGATCTCCTTTCGATAGAATTTATAAAGGCAGACAAGGTCCTGGGTAGGGAATCCACTAAGGCCACCTGGGGTTCAATCCAAATTGCAAATAAAGTTCTGGAAGAATGGGAAATCTTTAAATCATGGGGCATACGAACCTCACCGCACTACAATATAGGATACCCGCTCCCATTACTTGCCACCAAGGGGCAGGGAACAAATATTAACAGAGAAAAAACATCCTCGGTGCTCAGGGGAGCCCGAGGCTGGTCACCCCATAGGGAGCAGGCAGTGGGTACACAAATAGGCCACAATCACCATCACCCCACGTTCCCCGCAAACTCCCAGATTCTTAGAACTATTAACACAGCCAGACCATCACAATGACAAACCAACTCACACAAAAACCAGGAAAACCACGACAAAACAAGCCTGAGGCTATGCTCATGGAACATCAATGGGCCGAACAGTAAGGTAGCCGACGTCGAATTCCTTGCAAATCTAAAAACCTTTGATATTGTCCTCATGCAGGAAACGTGGTTTGTGGACCCATTCCAACTACAGGGGTACATCTGCTTCCACACTCCAACACTGAGGAAATTCAAATATGGTCACCTATCAGGGGGCCTAGCCACCTACATTGCCATAACAAAAATTGATAGTGCACAAGAAATTCTATCTTCACTACCATCAGTAAACTCGGTCAAGATCCACCTAAACCTCAACGGCGCTAAGGATGAGGTGCTATTGGTTAACATATACATAAACCCAAAACAGAAAAAACATGAGTCAAAAACCTTAATCGAACATATGCTCCTAATCATAAGTTCGCAGAACACTTCCAACCTCATCCTCTCTGGGGATTTAAACCAACAAATCTTAGGTACACCATCAAACGATGAAACACAGGTCCAGTCCTTCTATTGGAACATTCCAGCCCAAACCAAAAGCAATCATGGCAGACTGACCAAGACAGGTATAGAGCTGCTAGAAGACCTGGAGCACATCAACCTAAGGGTATTAAATGGAAGATTGACTGACGACTTCCCCCCGGCCGCCTCATTCCGTTCGGAAACTCCAAACTCCACCATACACTACACTTTAGTCTCCCTTTAATTTTTTTAACACGTATCAGGTTTACGTTTAGGAGACACAGGGGGCAGTGATCATCGGCCCCAGGAAGTTTCAATCCAAGTATTTCCGCACAAACCGATGCCTAATCCTGTCGGCAGGCATGCATGCCACACAATAAACTTAAAAAGAATCAAGTCGTCCCTAGCAAACTCCGGGGATGTGCTCCTGGCGGTGAAAACACTGCTACACGATCTCAGTAACCCCACCGATACCCCGATTAGTATATGGGAAATTTTCACGGCATTGCTTGCAAATTCTTTCTCAACCATAGCCAGATACTCCCCTTCCAATGATCCAATGGTTGCAGGGAGGGCTACGAGCACACAGCGAACTGATTTGAAATTACTTAAAATATCTGTAAACAAACTTTTAAGATCATTGATGCTTTGCCCCGGAGATGAGAATCTAAACTCCCTACTCCGCAAAAGCAAAGCCAAAATAAAAAAACTCAAGTGAGACATCAAAAGGTCCAACAAAAATGATTTTTGGGCAAAACTCTACCACGATTCCAAAGCAAACAACATCTCGCGCGCTTCTGGTCCGCCATTAACAAAATTCTACAACCGGCAAATAGAGGCTTAACATCATACATCACAGAGAATTCATGGACAACCTTTCTAGAATCTCACTTCAATCATCAAACACCTGGATTACAAGCAATCCCGGATAACCAACTGACTCATTCCATGCAAACCACAAGGAATTTAGAGGAAGAGGAAAATGGAACTGAGGTATTAATAATTAAGAACCAAATTTCAAAAGGGAGGAAAGAAGTGGCTCCGAGGCCAAACGGGATTCCACCAGCTCTCTTCAAACAAGACCCGGAATATTGGTCAGAAATATTGGCCCCCCTCTTTTATACCGTCAGACAGTCCGGGCTCCTACCCGCATCGTGGAAGGGCTCCATAATCTCACCGATTTATAAGGCCGGCGACAAAACCTCACCAAAAAATTCTCGTCTGATTGCACTACTAGACATAGAGGCAAAATACTTCGCCGGCACCTTACTGACAGAGCTCCAGGACTGGGCAAAAGAGAATGAAATAATCCCCCCCACCAAACAGGGTTTTGCAAAGACACTGGAACATCAACTAACATACTAACTATGTCACTACTTATCGACAAGGCGAAATTATCCAAACAGGCAATTCACTTTTGTTTTATCGACTTCAAGGCAGCCTTCGATAATGTCAACCGAGCAATACTGTGGAGGAAATTGGCACTCTGGGGAATTCCTTCATCTCTTTTGAACCTCCTAATACATCTTCACACCAACACATGGATACAGGTAAAACTAGACAACGGCACCCATCTCTCGAGGCGTATACCAACTACTAAAGGTCTTAAACAGCGATGTGTGCTTGCACCAACATTGTTCAACCTTTACACAGCAGATATAACATCAGCCCTTGGCTCCTGCAACGCGCACGCTCCACGACTTGGCGGTAAAGCCATCTCCAGCATCTCATATGCGGATGACGTTGTCCTGGTAAGCCACACTCAAGTTGGCTTGCAACGTCTACTTAACAAAATGCACGGGTATGCAGTTGTAAATCACCTAGAAGTGAACATCAATAAAACAAAAACCCTGACAATCAATGGCAAACGACGGTCCCACTCCTGGTACTTGGAAAAAAAAACAATTGTGAACACCCCTGCCTATAAATACCTAGGGATAATCATTGATGAGGGTGGCCAGTTCACCAACCAACTTGAGGCCATCAAGAGGAAGGGGATGGCAATAGCGATAACACTAAGGCAATTAAAAACAAAGCTTACAGGGCCTATTATTTCCCCTCTGCTCCGGGTACCGCAAGCTAAAATTCCACCCTCTATTACTTATGGCAGCGAAGCATTGAGGGGCAGGGACGCTAAACTGCTGGACACCACCATGGCCAGAGCATATAGAGTTATGTTAAATCTCCCATCTTACGTCTCACCTGCACAGATTTGATTGGAGTTTGGCTTAACCAAACAACTTTTTGCAAGGCAGGGTTCCTATATTAGGTGTTGGCATAAAATCAAGAACTCCCCCCGGAATACACTGAACCATCAGCTCTGGCAAGAACTTAGTAGCACATCTATTTCGCCGGCCAAAACGTATTTGGAGGATTCACTCACCACTACTGGATTATTCGACCTATGGGAAACCCAAACTACCCATTCGCTCTTTAAGCAAGTAGTAAATAAGGTAATCAAGAAGATCTCCCTTGCTGAAGATAAAGCTGCCTTTGCCCGTAGGAGCCACGCCTGGATGACACTGAGCGACTATAAACTACTTGGGCCACAGGCATACTTCAAATTGGGGTAATCAAGGAAGACCAAAGAACAATTTTTAAAACACAGGCTAGGAATCCTGCCAGCTATACCGCACTTTCCTCCCTGGCAGAGAGAGAAATGTGGAAACTCATGCAGGTTATGTGGGAATGGTACTGAGGACATGGAACATCTAATATACTCTTGCACCAAATTAAAAGAGAAAAGGGTAGGACTACTCAAAGCGCATTTTAACGACCGAGGGATTCGAACACGGAGACAGGCTGTGATTGCATGCTTCGACCCCAAGGACCCGCAGCTAAATGGGAAGCTAGTAAAATTGCTGTTATTAGTAGAATCTAAGCAAGGAAAAGCTGCACCCTGTGCAAACGCAAAAAATACATAAGGAAATTTTAGCTTATGCAATTGGAATGATTGAGCATAGCCATTGGAACCTCTTCAGAAGAAGCTGAACAAGGGCACTTTTTATACTAGAGACTTCTTAGTTTTTAGAAACGCATTTCACCGGTTTTAATATATATGAATTTTATTAACGTGTATTTTTGTAATGGTTTTATTTAATCAAAAACAATAAAAAATTACTTACTTACTTACCACCAGGAACTGGAGCTTTGGAACCTTATGAGCAATTCATTACTTCACAAATATCAGAGCTAGAAAATGTGAACATGATCAGGAATGTATTGAATGGAAATGTAGTGACAAACAACAAGGTGATGGAAGGGATACTTTTATTACTCTCAGCCACAGGCAATTGCTCAGGGCTGTATTCCAGACCATTATTTTTCACCTGCTATGTCACTCTAGACAGAAACCTACCATATGCAAATCAGGCTTTGTCCCTCTCTAATAGGAGCAGTCAAGCCCAAACTACCAGGTCACACTCTTATTGATTTGGAGAATATCTAATTTAGAATCAACATGTTGTACAGTCATTAGGTATAATCTAATACTTTACTGGACACCCAGCATCAAAGCAAGAGCAAAAAGAGTTTGGTTTTTAACACAAATGACCTATACAGTTAATTGTGTCATCACCTGATACAGCACATTGAATAGATAAAACATGTTCAGTCATCCAGTGCCAAGTCATGGTATGCCCACCATTTACCCCACATCTTCCCATGTTTCTGTGGGCAGCCTCAGGCTGCATAAATGGGCCTTTCTTGTTGAGAACACAAGTCCACCCCCGCCAGCCATTCCGTCACTGTAGGGGGTTCATGGATCTCGATTTCCATGCAATGTGCCTCTTGGCTACCAACATTGCCACTCTTATAAACGCACACTCCAGTCCAGGCCTCGCAGTCCTTCCTGCAATCCCAGCAGGGTGACACTGGGGGAAAGTTCCAGCGACCAGTCTCTCAACAACACCAGCTCTCATTCTATTTTACACCAATGTTGGACATTCGCCGGACATGACCAGATCACATGAAAAGAATTTGCCTCCGGAGACGCACAATGGAACAAGTCAGCTTGAGGAATCCTACCAGTTCGATGGAGCAGCAGGGGGTCATATAAGTTAATTGTAAGTAGTTAAGCTAAATTAGACTGAGGCGTGTCGAGATAGCTAATTCCAGTGGTGGGGGGGCACCCTGGTCTCTCTCCAGTCAGTGGCATCCAGCTCGCCAACCCATGTCTCCCAACTTTGCTTCAAACTAGGGAACTGGTCCGGTGTATCAATGACTAGGGATCAATAGACCTGCAAGATTGCCCCTTAGTTCGCTTCTCAGGCAGCAACTTAGCCTCAAGAGGGCTGAAGTCAGGAATTCCAGTGTCTGGGGGAATACAGGCCCCAAGAGCATGCCACAGTTGCAGGCACTTATGGAACTGAGTCCGGGAAAGGTGATGCCCCTCCTTTAGCTCTTGGAACGTTTGTAAGTGACTAGCAGACCAGACATCACCAAGATGAGTGATTCCTATCCTGTCTCACTTCGAAAACCCCTCCAGCCTTGCTGTCTGGAGCAGTCACCTCCTTATCAGAGGGGGGTCATCAGTGTCAACTTGAATCTTCTGTCATTCTTTAACAATAAAATTAACACTTTAAGGCTTGTCCTGTAGTCACCCAGCAACTGTCTTCCCACCTGCAGTCAAACTGCCTTTTAAGTACCTTTCAGTCAGGAAACAGACCTCTTAGGGACACATTCTCACTTGATTCCTGCATGGTCCCATTAATGGTCTTGATGTTCTCCAAGCTCTCAATATTTCTTCCAAATTTGAGTCTTTGATGTCAGTTCAGTACCTGTTAACAAAGAGTTGTGCTAAGATCGGTCACTCCAGATTGTCTTTTTTGGAGGGAACTCATTTTATGGACATAGGGAACCCAGAATGTTAAGTGCGACTAATGTCATCAAGGCTTCAAGCAGGTGGCGGTGATGGCTGCTTACAGGTAAACTCAATGCCAAACATGTCCTATATGCAAAATGCATATATTAACAAAATGCAGACAATTATAGGCATTAACTGTGCCAAAAACCTCTGTAAGCACTTTTAGGAGTATTATCATATATACAATTTTAATCATGAAGAGGCATAAATATGCAGATTTACCCACAAACATATTGTATGTCATTAATTCAGGAGCTGTGATTGTCTATGCTGGAGGATTATTCAGTTTATCTTAGTTGATACTATGCCATTTGCACATGTCTTTTAGGAGTCCCCTTGCTTTCTCTGTTAGATCCTATGCCATTAGTATCCACACCCAAATCAGCGGCAAAACCCGCTTTCTTAGCCTGCACTCTCCAGGACTCTGGGCAGATTCACCAGGTCTAAGTCCATAAATTGCAGCTGTTTTACTTGATCTTAGCATCAGCGGAAGTTATTGTAGTTATAAAAAACCATGACTCAGCCACTGCCTTCCACCAAAGAGCATGGAAATGTTTGTGGCATCTTATTTATTTTAGTAATTGGCTGGCATCTAGGAATCTCCAAATTATTTGTGTTTCTTGAAGTACCTGCTCAAATCAGAGTGCTTTCATGTGCATTTTGAGTAATATTTAAATTTCGCACCAAATAGTCGTAACCAGCACTGACTACCTCACAACGGACTCAGTGTTGAGGTATCTTGGAAATCCCACCTGCATGAGGGGGAGTACATGCATTGTGTCACCAACAAGTGCTAAGTAATCGCTATGCTCTTATCAAAACCTTTTTGGATTTCTCTATGGTTTTACTGAGGACTTATTTTTGTGTTCTTACTTCATTGATCAGACATTTCGGACCTAGACTAGACTGGAAACTTGCAAGTAAGTAATATCCTTCTAATTAGAGTTTACTCTGTCCTATCCCACTTACAGTGATGCTTTCTTGTCTAAATAATTATTCAGCTTTTTCCAGCTAGGGACTATTTGATATGGGGTGGTCAGATTAATATGAGGAAAGTGACTCCTTGAGCCTCCCTGCTATATTCTAATATCAGGTTCCATCTCTATGTTATTTTTGATTGCATTGAATATTGTGAGTAGGGCCACATTGGAATTTAAGACTACTGATTAAAGAGAGATTCCTCCAGTGCAAAATTAAAACAGAATTCTTGCCACTAGCTTTTTCATCCGTTTCATCTTCTCCCAGTGTCCTTGATTACCCAATTTAAACCATGGATCTTTCAGAATCATCTGTGTTTTGTTAATTTAAATTCAGGCCTATGCTCATCAATCATGTCAATGTAGTAAGAGGTTTTTATAATCAAGGGTGTAAAGGACTGTCCCTTGTTTAAAGGCATTGAATGGTGCACAGTTTATTTATTCAATTATTTTGTATTGTACTGGTTTGTGACGTGAGTCACTTTATAGCAATGCTAATGATAGGACCTGAACTGGGGTATAAAGGCCAACCCCATTTTCTCACCTATATTTAATGATTGAGGGTGAGGTATTTTGTAATGTACCGGTTTGTGAAGTGAGTCACTATAGAATTGCTGATGGAGAGATATGAAGTGGGGAATACAGGCCAACTCCCTTTCTCAGCTATATTCAGTGATTGAGGGTGAGGAAGGTTAATGCAGGGTTGCTCTAAGTCAGACGTTATTCAATGTGCCATGTGGGCCCGTCTCTTGCTGTTAGGGCTGGGGGCGGTCTTACACATTCAACTGGACGACAGTAAAGTCCCAGCATCTGAGTGACGCCTGTACGCATCGCATTTGCTTTCCTTGTAGGCAGCTAGACTGCCGCTTTTCAGGAAGGTGTCTGGCTGCCTCGAGTACAGAGGAAATCTTAGAGGGGTAAAACCCTTCGTATTTTGCTTTTTTTATGATTTGAAATTTCACATCGTTTGCTTTTTGTATTTTAATTTACTAGTAAACTTCAAGTCATTGGGGAGTTGGTGACTGTTCCCATGGGTTGCTAGACCCTCAATCCTTTAACTTTGCCCACCCGATGTTAAATTGGACTTGGACACACCTACTGAATGGCTCCAGATTTAAAGGATGGGGCAGTGGGTGCGCCGCTGGGACAGTGGGCGCACCGCTGGCATGCTGCTGGTGCCACAAAGGCAAGCCTGTCTGCGCCCGTCCATGCTTGGACCTTGCCCAGGGCCCGACACCCTGCTCCATTCGAGTCAGATCAGGCGTCTCCTTAACTAAATCGGGAAGCCCTACTAGCGCTAAACAAAGGTAAGAGGGAAAGCTGTAGTAACCTCGATTGTTCACTATTAGCACTTAGTATACCTGTCAAATGTCCTTCATGCGAACTAAATGTTATGGCTGAGCCCAGTAAGCTCTTTTTTGAGAACAACCCCCACTTACACAAAATAATCTTCTTTGAACTGTCCCTCTACAGTCTAATTCTAACATAAAGAAATCACCATCTACCTTCTGTTCACAAACTTGGCGGAATGTGTAAACAGACCATCTTATTGAAGCGCTGGATGACACACCCCTAATTCTCTCTAATGCTGTTGAGGCAGCAGCCAAGCAATATAATAGGTGGCTGGAAACTGCTTCTAATCGAGTAGTTCCTGTTAGAATGGTTAAAATACAATGGCATAGTCTTTCTGCCCCATGGTTCTCTTTGGAACTTAGGTAGTGTAAGCAAAACTGTAGAAAACAGGAAAGAAGTTGGAGAACTATCTATAAAGAGGAAGAGAAGATAAAATATAAACAACGTGTAGCCATTTACAAAGATCTCATCCTGAAAACCAAAGTATTATATTTCACAAAAAAGATCGAGGAAGCTAAAGACTCAACTAAAGAACTTTTTCGGACAAGGACAGAACTAACTAATAATTGTAACAAAAATCTCTGACTGCCAGCCAATCTCTTCATGATACTCTAGCAAACTTCTTTTTGGAAAAAGTAGAAACAATAAAAAAAAAAAATTCCAACTCTAAATCGGCGTCCACCATGTTACTCGCCAATATGGAGTTTATCACCCCACCCAGTGAGGATATTAGAAATCTATTGGAAACCTCTACTTCAGGTTCCCCGCACTATCCCTGGTCGCCCAATATCGCTAAACTTGCAGCAGAAGTTATCACGTCAAACTAACCCCCATCTATCAAGCCATGTGCAAAACAGGCACTTTCCCAATGTATTGGGAAGAAAGCAGCCTTGATCCCTCTTTTAAAAAAAGCCTCACGTGACCATAACGACCCAACTAACTACTGTCCAAACTCCAGTCTTCCATTATCAGTCAAAATAGCTGAAACATTTCTGAACAACCAGCTGGTGACCATTATCGAGTCCAATAAACTCCTAGACACCACCCAATTTGGTTTCCGAAAAGGCCATAGCACGGAGACAGCTCTGCTCAAGGCAACCAAAGAGATCAGGCAGGTTTTGGATCAAGGAAAAGGGGCAGCTCTTATCCTGCTTGATCTCTCAGCTGCCTTTGACACTATCAGTCACAAACTACTACTAGGTCGACTGCCAAACTGTGGGATCACAGGCTTGGCCTGGGACCTGTTAAAATCCTACTTAGAAGATCGGGAGCAAATTGTAAAATTGGAGATCTATGCCTCTCATCCATTTTCCCTCCCATGCGGGGTCCCTCAGGGATCCTCATTGAGCCCTACCCTTTTTAATATTTATATCTCTCCTTTAGCTAAGCTAATAAGAAGCTTTGGATTCTCCCTGACATCCTATGAGGACTACACCCAAATCGTCGTATCCATAGGAAATAACGATGCTGGCACAGGGCTCAGATTTCATGATTGCATGTTGGCTGTCCACGACTAGATGGATTCCAACTGCCTTAAATTAAACGCAGGAAAAACAGAAGTCCTACGTTTTGGGCCCCAATCATCTTTTTGGGTTCCATCACATGGCCAGGTATCATGGGTTCTATCCCTACCCCAGTGCCCGCAATCTGGGAGTGATATTGACAGTAAGTTAAATTTTATAGATCAGGTAAATACACCCTCAGAATAATCGAAAAGGTCATGCCTTTCATACCTGTCAAATTGTAAATGACTTTAATCACCTTTCTGATCCTCCCAAAAATAGACTATTGTAATAGTCTACTTTTAACAACTCACAAGTACAATATCAACAAACTTCAGGTCCTCCAAAATGCTGCAGCTAGACATCTGCTAAAGATTCCCAAATTCTGCTCAGTGTCTCAAGATATAAAAAACTTGCACTGGCTTCCTGTTAAGCAAATAATTAACTCTAAGGTTCTATGTCTAGCTTATAAGGCACTTCATGAACTTAGCCCCGATTTTCTGAATCATTGTTTTAAATGGTATCTCCCTGCCAGATATCTTCACTTGGCAAATACTTAATTAGCAGTACTCCCAAGATTCAATCAAGTAAGGTGGGGTGGCAAGAGCATTGTGCTAGAAACATCCAAAGTATAGAATACACTACCTCTCTTCAAAATAAAAAGCCCCCAGTCTCCTTGCCTTCAGAAAACCTGTAAAGACCTGGATGTTCAGGTCCTGGTAATTTTGCGGTCCTGCGACACTCTTAGCTGGAACTGAATAGCGCCTAGACACCTCCGGGCAGGAGCGTTGTTTACAAATCCTGCTAACATAACATAACATAAAGCCTCTTTGAAAAGGTGTGATTTAAGTTTTTGGAAAGATGCTGGGGTGTTTCCAGGTTGTCATGCAGAGAGTTTCATAGCTGAGCCACCAATGTCTTTATCAATCTTCAGCTGCTGTTATTGGGATTGAGTGAGGTTTGCAGAACTGATTTTCCTTGCTGGATTTCACATTGACCTGCAGAGAGGAAATTGTGCATGCATGTATTTCCGATATCTTACCTCATGTGATTTACAGGTGGTACAAAGTATACTGAGTTTTACTCCCTTAGACATCATAGTGGAACTCCTTGAGGACTGTCATTATGTGGTTGAATTTTTGTAATTTAAAACAGAACCTGCCTGTGTGATTTTGCAGACTATTTTTGCAGCCTCAGTCTTTGGGGCTCCCACATATTGTAATAATTGAACCTCGATAGAGTCATGGACATGATTGATTAGATGTGGAATGCTTGGAGCAGTGAATATAGTGTTTTTAATAGCATTGATTAGAAATCCATGTTCTTGACCACATTAGTGATTTGTTGGCTAAATGAAAGCTGTTTATCAAGCTAACTCCCCAGTTTTTATACTGCACAAGTTGGTGCTACGAAAGATCCTTCTCCATTGCCCAGGTGAAGACCATTCAGTTCCCTGAGGGACCACCAATTCTGAGGATTTCACTCCTGGAACTGTTCCGACAAAGGTAGCTCTTCCCTAATCAATAGCACAGATGTCATAGGCAGGCCATGATGTTATTGTTTGGTTCTTCATTCTTGCCCACTCTGATGTATAGTTGGATGGCATTAGCCTACTGGATTTTGTATTGACAGATTGTTGTTGACAAAGGTCTCACGTGGATGTTGAAAAGTAGAGATGATATCTGCAATCGCTTGGAGTGATGCAGTTGAAATGTTTTACTGATGAAGATGCTGAGCCAATTGGAGGCTAACATTAGGTTAGAAAGATTGGTACCAATCAAGTGCTGTTTTGTTAACCCTGTCTCGCTTCTCTTAGGGGTTCAGCATAGTTTTGCGGTCCACTGTGCCACATGCAGTGTTTATGAGTTTCCCTCATCTAAGGAGCTAATCACATTTTTTCTGATGTCTTCTATTGTGTTACAGTCACTCTACATGGTATGAAGATTCATTTTGTTTTGTGTAGGATGTTTTCGGACTCAGACATTATAGAAGCAGATGAGTTAATTCTCCTTCTGGGATTATACAGGTGAACTGGAGAGTCAACAGGGGTTTGTAATTTTATGGATCATTTATGGATCAGTTCTGGATCATTTTGGTATGCTAATAGATTCTTCAGTAGTGGGGGTAGTGGGATTAGAGTGGCATGTGCTCCTGTGCTACAGCAGTACCTTTTTGGAGAAACTATTTATAAGCTCCACTCAAGGGAAGTTTTCTTTTATTTTTGAAGCCACATAAGATTCTGCTTGTGTGGATGAAGTTTGTTGCTTCTCAGACAAATTAAGTACATGTTACAAGCTCAGTGTTGTAAAAGAGGTGAAAGATAAATATTTGTAAAGCTGATATATCAGATCGTGGGATGTTGATTCAGTTAGTTTGCTAACACATCTTGGGTCTCAACAAGGTTCGCCACATTCTTACATTGTTGGTTGGACACAACCATGGCCTTCTTCAGGACTTCTGGCTCTGTGGCTTCTCTGATTTTTTTTAAAGGTTCTCTTGATTACTTGGGCACAAATCTGATTTGATTAGCTTAATATACCTTCTTTTCCTAAAGAATAGCCCTGTGATAGCTGCTTTGGTGGGATTTATACCTTTCCTTATCATATGCTGCCAAGGAATTTCACCACCTTGCTTCTAAATTTCAGTCTACTGCATTCATGTAAGCCAGGTATTGTACCACCTTTTTGCAGCCTTTCTTTGTGTCTTCATTGTTTTAACAATATAAGGTGGACGGCCACAAGACGTCTTCTGGATTGGAGTGTGTTGTCAAGGCTAATGGATCAGCATTGATGAGGACTGTCTGGCACCTTGTGTTGGTAAATTACCCTTGAGTTAATTTGGGTTGAACTGGAGAAACTCCTTGCTTTCAGTTTTAGCCTCCAAAACTCCAATTACCCATGTTAACATTGGGTGGCCAACCCTTTACTTCAGTCAAACTGTTACTCTTCCTTCACGAGTTTTAAGGAGTAACCAGGGAGGGGCTCTGTCTTGCCCAGAATAAATTTGAGCTTCAAGTTACAGGAAATGTTAACATTAACACCTATGAGTAGCCCAAAAATCAGTCCATATATTTGTAGCAATGGAGAACATAGGTGTCCTATTCTCCTGTTGCTCTCTCTATACATTTAGTAGTAGCATTATCACTCCCAATGGTGTTAATTGTTAATATTAGTATTGACATTTACATTGGCAGGATTTCACTCAACTATGACATGGAAAAAGCGAGAAGATGCCACCCCATTAGTAGCACAGTGCTCTTCCCTGCCCCTGCCTGTCTACGTAACCTGGCTCCAGATTCAATCTCTGTAATGTCACAGCAATGAATCTGGGGCTCAGTCACCATTTGCTGGCCTTATGTTTCCATGGCCTCTTCACATCCAGGTGCAACCACACTAAGTAAAACTGCATGACACTTACGCTTCTGCTATTTACCATTCATGCAGGGTACCCCTGTGCTGGGGCATATTGTTAGGTTTAAGCTTCAGGTGGCAGTGGGAGAGGACTTTTGGTGCCTATGTTGTGCTTATGAAACACAATTATTTGGAGTTCAGTCTTTAGTTCAATATTCACCTACAAGAGACGGCTTTTGTAGTTCTCCTTGTACACAACCTTAGAGTTTTGTATATTGTCAAAAGTGTAGGACTTCTTCCTGCAACCCCCAGTTACTGTATTGTTGAATTGAACTTCTGGGCAGTTATAATGCCTTGAGCAATAGAGGTTTGTCTAGTGAAGGATTTGAATATACCAGAGCAGAAGACTGTAATTCTGAGCTAACTCAAGAGGGATACAGATAGCAAGGGGTCATTGGGATGCAACATGACTTATGGGATACTCTGAGGGTGTTTAAGGAGGAACATATAGTTGGTTGTCTTGTTGGTCTTGTCAGGATCCGTTTTAGGACACCGTGGAGAACATGTATTGAAGTAGCAGCGGTCTAAACAAAGGAAGATAAGCAGCATGTCAGCAGGCTTGACTATGCGAGAATGACTATTGGATGGCTTCAGAAAGAGGAATTGGGTGGATTTGTTCATGTAGGATAGGTGTAGATCCATGGTGATGTGATGTAAGCTTTACCCCGTTAAAGTATGAATCAATGAATTTTTAAAACATTTTTTGAAAAGGGTTGGGTCAAGCACCCAACTGTTTCATGCCCATTTATTTTAAATAGGTGCAACAATGAAAGCAGATTCCTTCCTGAAAGAATGAGTTGATCACATGGAAATGTGCTACCAAAGCTGCGAAGAAAATGGCACCTATCAATGTGTGAATCTAATACAATGATACACTGTCCCAGCACTGGTAGCACTGGGAATGAGTAATGGATTTACAGGCATCAACTATCACAACTATAAGCACTTAAAGGAGGCACCCCATGAGGAAAAAATCTAATTGGAGAACAGGTTCTTTGAATCACCCCAAAAAGTATTTATATTATCATGGTCCTGGATTATTATAAAGCGTCAAGTGATAGTAGGCAACTATACGCTGGACAGATTGTTCCCTTTTATTGCCTACATATATGTATCACAAAATATATAGGACTGATTCCTCAATTTGAATATTGTCCAAAATAGACAAAGGCCCTGATTATGACTCCTCCAGATTAGGCTTAGGTATTTACCATACATAAATAGCCCAGCAGGATGAGGTATTTACTTGGGGTGGGCATAGCTCATGTAATTCTGTGTACAGTAATCACACAGCATTGCCTAAAAATTCAGTGAGATTATGGCGAATTATGCAAGAAGAGTAATTCTGCATTTAGCTCTATTTTTTTAGTGCAAAATGCCCCTCCCATCCAAAATGGACACGAGGATATTCTTTGCGCTAAGAGCTAGCTCTAAATGCAACAGAACATGAATAGGAGCGCAAGCACCCGCTTGCACTCGCTAAATGTACACTTGGGTAGGATTTTTCTCCAACTTATTCCCATCATTTAGCGCATGTTTCTTAGTGCAAAATGCACCTCTGCACCAAGAAAATAGCACTAAATGCAACAGAACATAAACAGCAGTGCCCGCAATAACTCACACTGACTGTTCTCTCACAGTAGGATTTTTTCACCCAAATTACTCTTAATTACTCGAGTGGGAGTAATCATGTTATTATCAGTAATTCCACATCAAAGAGTAATGTAGAATTACCAAAATTACTCCAATTACTCTGGGGTAACTAACATTACTACCGGGCCTAATATTTACCATGTGCAGTAAATACCTACTATTCAGAGATGACACTCTGAAGATGAAGAATAGCATGCAGAATTCAGTGTTTACTGCACTATATTTTGCATAACATGTCATTCTCCCGGCAAATATCAGGAGGTTTAGCCCGTTGAAAATTAATTTGTTGAAATTTGCAGTAAGTGCGGCAATGACAGGAGAATTCAGAATTCAGTATTTGTGGTAAAAAGACTAACTACATACATCAGATTTGATCACAGAATATAAACTCACACGGCTCCATCATGTGTCACACGATCATCTCTCATGTGGTCTCCCAGTGAATAGTTGATATCACATTGTGAGATGGAAACCCCTTTCCTTTCTTTTCCAACTTTGCCCATATGCTGTACTGTACAGTACACTTAAAAAGTTGAAAAAGTGTTACAGCTTCATATGCTAGACTCACACAAACACCCCTGCACCAAGGTGCCAAGGTGTGTGTATGGTCCTCGGCAGCCTGATTGTGCACTGGCACTAGGGAGATGGGAGAAGAGTGCCCTATCTCTGTAGATATGGTGCTTTCCAGCTCTCTCCCTGTCACGCAACTCATCGCAGCAACATTGGGTGCTTCGCTGCATTCCTTGATACTTTGGTAAATCTGGGCCTTCATGTCCCGGTTGTACATCGCTTTCTTTATTGTGATTGCTGTGTAAATTGATGGTTGGAGAGAAGGTATCAGCATGTTCATTTATACATCTAGGAAACATAATTTATCAATTTAATCTTTTTATTCAGTGCTGCTTCTGTCAAGGGCTAATTCAGCTTGCTAGGGCAGTGTCTGTGCTGAAGTGACAGTCATTGCCTGGGAGGTTGCTTTATGTTGGAACTCAATTTAGCGGTATAATAGTGCATTGGGGCTGTCAGAGTAAATTTGCAGTTGGAATTAAACTGAGTTGTTAATGTTAGCGAGACTGCAGACTATGTTTAATGGTATTGTTTGATTAGTACACATTCTTACAGAAACAGCTGTAATCATGCCAGGGTTCCATCTGACAGCAAGGAGACTTCCACAATGTTTTTCAACAAGAGATTCGGCGTACATACAGCGATGGAGAGCTGTGGAATTCAGGTTTACAATTCCTTAGAGACATACTGATGACGCAATAATCCTAACTACAAGAGCTCCTGTTGATTATGGGCTGTCACAAAAAATTGGAGATACAATTACAGTCTGGAAACAGCTGCCTCTGATTGCTTAATTGTAAAACTATCTGCTAGTTCTACATTTAGGACTTTTGCTTCCTTTGAGGTTCTTTAGGCACAAGAAGGCAACCTATGAGAAATAATGCCACAGGTGCCTACTATTTTTGGGTCCATATCCCACAAGGCCAAGTTGCAAAAAAGGGTGGGGGGCATGCAGTTTCCCTCCTGGAGCCTTAAAAGGCCACGGGAAACTCCATCCCCTAGGCCTGAAGTGTATTAAAAAGGGGAGGGGGCTGAGTAATTAATGAATTAAAGGGAGGGGCCTCTGTGACCCCATCCCCTGGCCGTGACACTCATTCAAATGGAGGGGGCCACACAGTCCCCTCCCTGAGCTCCAGAGACCCAAACCTCCAGGGCCGGCTCAGAGACTGTGTCCCCGGAATCCGGACCCTGGGAAACAGGAGCTTCCCTTCCCTGACTACTGTGGGCAGGGAAACATGTTTGCTCTCATCAGGCGGGAGCATTTTTAAATCTCATGGCAAACAAGGGCAAACATGGGAGTCTGCTCATAGCTGGCAGAAGATTTAAAAATACCTCCACCGGCTGGGAGCAGACTTGTGTACTGTTTCCCTGCCTCCACTTCTGCTAGCAGGGAAACAAAACACATACTGCTCCCGCCCAGAGGGAGCAAGCATAGATAGCTGCTCCCTCTGTGCAGGAACAATGGCAGCTCCCACATCATGCTGGGACCCAGATGGGGGCCGCAGGGGCCCATGGACTCCCCCACAGCTCCCAACGTGTTGGTTGGTTCTCCCGTGTGGGCACCGAGGAACCCATCTGTTATAAAGAGAGACTCCAGGGGATGGGATGAAAAGACCTCAGCGAGGAGGGCAATGCATTCCCCCTCCCCTTTTTAATAAAATCTGTCCCCCGGGGATGGGGTCCCTGGAGCCTATGAAGGCTTGAGGGGCCCGCTGCCCCCTCCCCTTTTTTAATTGAATTTGGCCCTGAGGATGGGATCCTCATGTCCTAATGAAGCTTGAGTAGGGGGCAGCAGGACCCCCTTTCCTTTTTTTTATTGAATATAACTCCTGGGGATGGGGTCCCTGGGGTCTAATTGAACTTGGGGAGGGCGGCCTGGGCGATGGGGTACCTGGGACCCGAAGTCCAACCCTATGTCACGCACACCAAAAGCTCTGCGCAGCATTCGGTTGGCAGCCTGCAGGGGTTGGCTGTCTTTGGGTGTGTTGGCCTCAGGGTGTGGTGGCAGGCCAGGCCTTGTGGCTAAACTCTCACAGCGCACAGCCAATCTCGCAGTGTGGGGATGGCTGCCTACAGGGAGGTGGCTGCAGGGCATTGCCAGGCCTTACGGCCAAACCCCTCGCTGTGCACGGCCAAAAGGTGTGCACAGCGGGAGGTTGTCTTCACGTATGGTAATAAAATATTACTTTACGTTACAAAAACCCTAAAAATTCACTGAAAAAACAAAAGGTCAAAGTAATGTTATGATGAGGTGAAATGTTCAGTAACTACGTAATGTTTTAAACTCTTAAAACCACAGAAATTCCCCAGTTATAGTTATAGTTATCTCAAGTAACTATAACTTGTGCCCTAAGGTAACTATAACTCGCACCCTCACCAGGCACTGCTGATTATTTCACATATTACATCACTTATGTCATGTTCTGTGACACCATTGGTAATATCCTGCAACATTTGCAGTGAAATTATTGATATACGATATATATCTCTAGCTATATATATAATATATATTTACATATATATATATATATATATCTATATATATACATATACATATATGAACGCACACAGGCGACGATCTTCAGACGCCAAAAATGGAGAGCACACACGGAAGTTTTACACAAACAAAATGCTTTAATGTGCAGACCCCCCTGCACTGACAGATGTGTTTCGGCTTGCGCCTTCCACCACCGCTGGAGTTTTAGCACCCGGAACGAGCGGAGCGGCGGTGGTGATTTCCTGTTTTGCGATATATATATATTTATAAATTACCTACTGGCAATAGCAAGTAGGTAGTTATAGTTAGGACCAAAGTTTCCATAGGAAAAGCATTTTTTTGTTTTGCCAATAACTTTGGCGCCGCTTGGCAAATCTTCAAAACTTCCCCTTTTTGGTTCAGCTGCTGTGTTGAACGTTTCGGGTGATCCATCAAGTGGGGGCTGAGAAAAAAAGGAGGGTCCCAAAATGCGTTTTCCCCATGTTATGTCTATGGGGATATTTCATCATTTGAACACAACTATAGCCCGACCGCTGAATGGAATTACACCCAATTTGGCAGAAAGCTAGATGTTGGTCCAGAAACATGCTTGTGATTTGGTGTAAATCCAGTCATTAGTTTCAGAGATATTTAATTAAAAAATGTATAGATATCTGGAAGACCAAAATCCTACTGAAGTTCGATTGGCTGGCATCACTTCAACCATGAAGTGTTGGCAACCATCTTGGGACTTGGCTTGAAGCCGAGTCCCACAAAAAATGTTTAAAAAAAAGAAAAGGGGGCAGGGTAGATATACCCTGACCCCCTAGGCCTCTTAGGTGTCCCACAGGGACCTTAAAGGGTCAAAAATAGATTTTTTTTTTAAACATTATTTTGTCGGGTTCCAGTGCTTCATTTCTAAACAGCACTCGGCTGGACCAGGTCCCGAGGGCATTGTAAAAAAGGAGGGGGGCCCCCTCCTGGGGTTCATTGATGCCCCGGGTACCACCACCTCCTTGGAGATTTGTGAATAAAAAGTACGGGGGAGGCCCATATGGCTTACCTCATCCCCGGGGACCACCACCTTTCTGGGTCTTATTTATTTAACAATGGGGGGACCTTAGCACCCCCCCAGCCCCAGGGACTGCCACCTCCCTGGAGTTTTAAGTATAGAGGATGTGGGCCGTGTGGACCCTCCCGCAACCCCGGGGGCTGCTACCTCCCTGGGGCTTTATATTTAAGTAATGCTGGGGGCTGCACAGACCCCCCCCCCGCAGCCCCGGGGAGCACTACCTCCCTGGGGCAAAATTGAAGAAGGGAAGAGGGGCTGCACGCCCCCCTCCTGGACCTCAAGATGGCCCTGGTGACCACAACCCCCCAGGGCCACCTCCTGCTATACCTCGGGTGCCCACCCCACGACATAGCTGTTTGCTATGGCTTGGCGGGAGCTTTACCGCTCCTGCCAAGCCATAGCAAACTGTGTTCCTCTTTGAGCATTTTGCTCTTGCTTGTTCAAAGCGGAGCACAATTGCTTTGACATAGAGGAGCTGCATGTTAGCATGTGTCAAAGCAATGCCGGCTCCCGACGAGGCGGGCAGACGGCAGGGACCACGGGGGCCTTCAGGCTCCCACCATGGTCTCAATGGAGAGTGGGTGCCCTGGAGGCACCCACTTTCAATGGCGAGGCCCTGGGGATTCCATCCCCAGGCTCAGATTCTGCCCGGGGAGGAGGGCCGTAGAGCACTCCCTCCCTCATCTGTACATGGCTGGGCCACAGGGGATGGGGTCCCCATGGCCAAAATCGGCCCAGGGATAGGGGCTGCTCAGCCCCACTTCCATATTACTGCTCGGCTGGTCCCCGGGTGATGAGGACCCCAGGGCGAAATTTGCCCAGCCTTCCAGAGCAAATAAAATACATTTTAAAAGAAAGGCTGGCCCGCAAGTTGCCGGAGGCCCTGCCCCCTTTCTTCACCACTCTGCAAACGCAGCTCCTGGCACACTGCTGGTTGGGGGATGAAGTCCCCTTAGGTCCAGAGGGTCCTTGGGGGCCAACAAACAAAGGTTACAGGGACGATATAGTTAGGCTCTGATTTCACTTGTACAAAACCATTGAAATTCAGCAGCAATAGTTACCTAAACTAACTATAACTTACACCCCCACTATGCACTGCTTATGACCTCACATATTACATCACTCATGACATGGTCAGAGGCATCACTGATGACATCATTCATGACAGCTCAAATTAGATCACTCATGATATCACCGATGACATCATCCAGTGAGTGTAAGTGTTTCGTAAACGTTTTTGAGAGTTAAAGATATATACTAAGGTACTGCATAAGTTAAATTACTATTATTTTTCTTCTACTTATGAGTCATACTTTTTCTAATATATGTCATCTCAGTGGCACTGTGTCTGTCTGTATCAGTGTGGGAGTGGGTGTGTGAGTGGCTGTATGGGTGTGTGAGTAGGTGTGTAAATAGCTGTATGGGTGAATAAGTGGGAATATGAGCAGCTGTATGGATGAGTGAGTGTGTGTGTGTGTGGCTGTATCAGTGACTGTTGTGGCTGTTTGAGTGGCTCTATGGGTGGATGAGTGTGTGAGTGAGTGGCTGTATGGGAGACTGAGAGGCTGTGTGAATGACTCTATGGGTGAGAGATTCGGTGTGTAAGTGGATGTATGAGGAAGTGAGTGGCTGTTTGACTGGGTGTATGGGTATGTGAGTGGGTGTGTGACTGGCTGTTTTGCACAGTAAGTATTTGTGTGAGTGGCTTTATAGATGAGTGAGTGGGCACATGAATGATTGTATTGATGTGTGAATGGGTATGTAAGTGGTTTTGTGGATGAGTGAATGGATGTGTGAGTGGCTGTATGGCTGAGTGAGTAGCTCCGTTAGTAGCTGTAAGAGTGAGTCAGTGGCTGTGTGAGTGACTGTATGGGTGAGTGAGTGGTTGTGTGAGCGGCTGTGTGGGTATGTGAGTGGTTATATGTGTGTGAGCGAGTGTGTGAGTGACTGTATGGGTCTGTGAGTGGGCTTGTGAGTGGTTTTGTGGGTGTGTGAGTAGCTGTATGGGTCTGTGAGTGGCTATATGGGTGAGTCAGTGGTTGTGTCAGTGGCTGTATGAGTGAGTGTGTGTGTGTCAGTTATTGTATGGGTCTGTTAATGGGCATGTGAGTGGTTGTGTGGGTGTATGAGAGGTTGTATGAGGTGTGAGTGGGTATGTGAGAGGTTCTGTGGCTGATGTCATCAGTGATGTTATTTGAGATATCAACGATGTCTTCAGTGATGTAAAATGTGAGGTCATAAGCTGTGCATTGCGGGGCATAAGATATATATATATATATATATATATATATATATATATATATATATATATATATATATATATATATATATATATTATCTACTGGCGGTCGCCAGTAGATAGTTATAGTTACAACCTATTATCCATAGGAAATCCGCGACATTCTATTTGAAATAACTCTCTTGCCGGTTGACGTATCTTCGCAAAATTTTCAAACTTTGTGGGGTGCTCCGGTCCGCTCCTACCCTGAAAGTCTCGGGGGATTTGTCAAGCGGGGGTCGAGAAAAAGGGGGGTCCCAAAACGCGTTTTCCCCATGCAATTTTCCATAGGAAACTTTAGACACGGCTACAGCCCGAACTGCTGAACGGAATTACACCAAATTTGGCAAAGAGGTAGTTCTTGGTTCAGAAAGAACCCTTTTGTTAAATGGTGTAAATCCGTTCAGTAGTTGCTGAGAAAATCAAAAGTAAAAGTACATATATATCTATGGCCGCGTCGGATTCGCGCACCCTCCCGATCACGAGCTGCATGCTAATTGGCTGTCAACACTCCAAATCAGGAAGTGTTGGCAGCCATTTTGTCCCTCGGTAGAACCGAGGGACAGAAACAAGTGCGCAAAATGCACAAAGGGGGCAGGGTAGAAACACCCTGACCCCTAGGTCTGCTCAGGGGGTCCCACAAGGACCCCTGGGCAAAAAAAATTATTTTTTTAAAAAATCGGCAGGATGCGCTCAGGGAGCGCGGATCCTGCCGAAAAAATCGAAGCGCGGTCTCCCGCGCTCGATGTTAATTGGCCCCAGGGTGGCCCAAGTCCCGGGGGCATGGTGGGGAGGTTTTAATTTATGTAGGGGGCCTCTAAGGCCCCCAAGCCCGGGGACCGCCACCCCCGGGGCTTTATTTAAGAATGATGGCGGGAGGGCTCTGAGCCCTCCCGCAGCCCCGAGGACCGCCACCTCCCCGGGGCTTCTTTTTAAACCTGTGTGGGGGCTCCAGCCCCCACATGCCCCGGGACCGTCACCTCCCGGGGCACTAAACATTTAAATATGGGGGTCCGTTACGGACCCCAAACCCCGGGGACCACCACCTCCCCGGGGCTGTGCACTGAATGGGAGGGGGCCGCGCGGCCCCTCCTGGAGCCCTTGATGGCCCTGGGGACCACCACCCCCCAGGGTCGGCTCCTGCAGTGTCCCGGGTGCCTACCCCGGGACACTGCTGTTTGCTATGACAGGACGGGAGCCTCGCGGCTCCCGTCCTGTCATAGCAAACTTGGTTTGCATTTTGAAAGAGAGCAGGAAACCTGCTCTCTCTTCAAAATGCAAACCAACTGCTTTCCACATGGGGAGCAGCATGTTAGCTGCTCCCCATGTGGAAAAGCAATGCCGGCTTCCGCAGGAGGCGGGGAGCCGGCTGGGACTGTGGGAAGATTGGGGACCCCCCACAGTCTCCAACGTGAGGCCAGGCCCCGGGGATGGGGTCCCCGGGGCCATAAGTGGCCCGGGAGGGGGCCACGCAGCCCCCTCCCCAAAGTTCAATTTTTTTTTTTTTTTTAAATAAGGGAAAGACCGGCCCCGGGGGATGGGGTCCCCGGGGCCTTAAATGGCCTGAGGAGGGGGCCACGCAGCCCCCTCCAAAGAAAAAAATAAAAATCGAGGCCATGCCCCGGGGATGGGGTCCCCGGGGCCAATACAGGCCCAGGGAAGGGGGCCGCGCGGCCCCTTCCCGTTTTTTTTTTTTATTTTAAAAAAAAAATGCTCAGGCCCCGGGGGATGGGGTCCCCGGGGCCAAAAGTGGGCAAGGGAAGGGGGCCACGCAGCCCCCCATTAAAAAAAAAAAAAACGGAAAAAAAACGACCGGCATCGTGCCGGAGGCCCCGCCCCTCCCTGCAGTACTCTGCAAACGCGCCCCTGGCGCGTTTGCAGAGGGGGAACGAATTCCCCTTGAATACTGGGGGTCCCTGGGGGCCAACTAGCCCACCAGGAACCTCCAGTATGCGCCAGGGGCTGCCTTGCAGAGACGTGTACATAGGCCACGCCCCTTTTTACACCTCTCTGCAACGCAGCTCTGTGGAGCTTTTTGGAGGTATATGGTGGGCTAGTTGGACTCCAGGGACCCTCAGGATTCAAGGGGACTTAATCCCCCAACTTAAAACGCGCCACAGGGTGCGTTTGCACAGTGGTGAAGGGAGGGGCGGGGCTTCATGTGACATGTGTGCAAACAGGCCCCGTGGCGCGTTTTAAGATGGGGATTAAATCCCTTCAATCCTGAGGGTCCCTGAGGCCAACTAGCCCAACAGGTACATCCAGAAAGCGCCACAGAGCTGCGTTGCAGAGAGGTGTAAAAGGGGTGTGGCCTCTCTACACGTCTCTGCAACGCAGCCTCTGGCGCATACTGGAGGTTCATGGTGGGCTAGTTGGCCCCTAGGGAACCTCATGATTCAAGGGGACTTAATCCCCCAACTTAAAACGCGCCACGGGGCGCGTTTGCACAGATGTCACCTCAGGCCCCGCCCCTCCCTTCACCATTGTGCAAATATTCCTCTAAAATCTGCCTTACTACGAATTCCGATTTACTCACCTGTTATCAGGAGAGACCTCAGTGCTGCATCTTTCAGCCCAGTACTGGTCCTGAAAAGTAATTTTAACCGTACTTACCGGTAACTTGAATTTCCTTCATAGGCTAACATTGACTGGTTTCACTTGGAAATTCTTCTAAGTGTGGAGTTTTGGAACTTTAAAATATTCCTCTAAAATCAGCCGAAATACGAATTCCGATTTACTCACCTGTTATCAGGAGAGACCTCAGTGCTGTATCTTTCAGCCCAGTACTGGTCCTGAAAAGTAATTTTAACCGTACTTACCAGTAACTTGAATTTCCTTCCATAGGCTAACATTGACTGGTTTCACTTGGAAATTCTTCTAAGTGTGGAGTTTTGGAACTTTAAAATATTCCTCTAAAATCAGCCGAAATACGAATTCTGATTTGCTCACCTGTTATCAGGAGAGACCTCAGTGCTGCATCTTTCAGCCCAGTACTGGTCCTGAAAAGTAATTTTAACTGTACTTACCGGTAACTTGAATTTCCTTCATAGGCTAACATTGACTGGTTTCACTTGGAAATTCTTCTAAGTGTGGAGTTTTGGAACTTTATAATATTCCTCTAAAATCAACCAAAGTACGAATTCCAATTTACTCACCTGTTATCAGGAGAGAACCCAGTGCTGCATCTTTTAGCCCAGCACTGACCCTGAAAAGTAATTTTAACCGTACTTACCAGTAACTTATATTTTCTTCCATAGGAATCCATTGTCTGGTTTTCAGCAGAAAAGTTTCAAAGTGTCGATTTTCACAAACTACAAATATTCCTTAAAAATCGCCTGTATGACTTAAACGCATTCTTTCAACTGTTTACAGGAGATGCACCAGTGCTGGATCCAGGATCCAACACTGAGTAAGAAAAAGTAACGATAACAGTTTTTACCTGCTAAGTGAATTTCCTTCCATAGGATAACATTGGTGATTCTATGAGAAAAAGTTTCTAAGTGTCAACTTTTAAAATACAATAATATTCCTTAAAAATCACGACTGTAACCAAAACGCTTTTACTCAACTGTTTACAGGAGATGTCCCAGGACTGAATCTAGGATCCAGTCCTGTGGTTAGAAAAGTAATCCATAAAGTAACTAATTGCATTTAACTAGAAATTCACATTGAGCTGAATGTTGCATTGTGTTTGAAAATGTGTTGCCCATTGCAACAACTGTAACTACTGTACTTAAAAGTCTATTGCCTATGTGCAAAGTATTTAAACTAAAGTAATTCATTCTGAGAAAGTATTTTTGTAATGTAATGTATAATGTAATTACAATGTAATTTAAAAAATAAAATATGTAAAAAAAAATTGTTTCTAAAAATGTAGTAAATCAGTATGAAAAAAATTAATATAACAATTAATACATTTAAAAATTGTCATTTACAAAACCTTTGAAATTCACTGAAAAAACCGTAGGTTTCAGACATGTTATAGTTAGGAATTAGCATTTAAAAAACCTTTGAAATTCACTGAAAAAACCATAGGTTTCAGATATGTTATAGTTAGAAATTAGCATTTAAAAAACCTTTGAAATTCACTGAAAAAACCATAGGTTTTAGGGACAGTTATAGTTAGTTGGACATTTTACTCGTACAAAACCCGTGAAATTCCCCGTTATAGTTAGTTCAGCTAACTATAACTCGCGCCCGCAATGCACTGCTGATGACGTCACATATTACATCACTCATGACATGGTCAGTGACATCACTGATGACATCACTGATGACATCTCAAATGACATCACTGATGACATCATCCACGTGATAATCTGATGCAGCTCTTCACACCCTAATATAACCTTTGATACACCCAATCTAAATTACAGACTGCCATTCGCAAAACCATAGACACTCCAACACCAATAACTACATACCCACTCACTGATTCTTAGGTCTACACACACACATCCACTCACTCACCCGTACAGTCACTCATACTTATGGTCACTCAGTACAGGACTATCATATGCACTCTTACTCCTATATAGACACTCAAACACCGCCACTCATCCATAGAGGTACTCACACACCTAGTCAGTCATGCAAATAATTAAACACACTGCCATTTACTCACCTATACAGTTATACACACACCAGCTCACTTAATCATACAAATACTAGCACATTGTTACGCTCTTATATAATCACTGATACAAGCACACACTCATCCATACAGCCACTATCACAATCACTCACTCTCGCTTATAGCTATTTATATACTCCAACACACATATATACTGCCTTTCACATATGTAGTTACTCACACATGTACCACTGGGACATACATTCACTCACTAACACACTCTTACACACACTTACCCACCCATACAGTCTATCACAGATGCACTCTTGAAACCATCCACCCAGTGAATCACCCACTCACACATCTATGCACAGTCGCACACACCCCATCCACACAAACACTCAGGCACCCATACAGATACTCAGACAACAAATCAATAACTCTTATAGACACTCATGTAGCTATTCACAAACCCATGCAGCCACTTACACAGCAACAGACAGATGGATACAGACATTCACCCAGTTTAGTCACTAACCCATGCATTCAGTAAGATACGTTAAATCACTCACTTATAGAGTCAGTCACGCACCTACTAAATCATCCATACAGACACTTACACACCCACTCATTCTTCAATACGTCTTTTCCTATATATATTAAAAATATTTAAACTTTACAGAAACACACAGTCACTGGATGATGTCATCAGTGATGTCATTTGAGATGTCATCAGTGATGTCATCAGTGATGTCACTGACCATGTCATGAGTGATGTAATATGTGACGTCATCAGCAGTGCATTGCGGGGCGCGAGTTATAGTTAGCTGAACTAACTATAACGGGGAATTTCACGGGTTTTGTACGAGTAAAATGTCCAACTAACTATAACTGTCCCTAAAACCTATGGTTTTTTCAGTGAATATATATATATATATATTTCAAATGCCATGTGACGAAATAAGATGCCCATCCTGTTGGGTCGGTGCCTGTAGGGAACGTCAATCCCACAATATTCCAAACGAGAACACATCCATCACCTTCCGTGATGTGAAACAGGCCCACCAGTCAGTGCATAATTTAACAGTTCTTTAATTTTGGCACTGCAATAGCATAACGCGTTTCAACTCTCAACGAGTCTTAGTCATATGCTCTTACAGGGTTGGGAACTTGTTAGATATTTAAATGATCTTGCATCAACAGTGAGGAAGGACAACAAGTAAGGCAAAGCACTTCCAGTGTTTTAAACAAAGAATCCTATTTAATGATGTTTTTCATGGAATTAAAATGAAAACAGTGATATTTTCAAACAATTAGATGCACTGTTCAATCAGTTTGTGTTCGTTTTTACTTGCATTCAAACATCGTTAAATAGGATTCTTTGTTTTAAACACTGGAAGTGCTTTGCCTTACTTGTTGTCCTTCCTCATCTGTTGATGCAAGATCATTTAAATATCTAACAAGGTACCACCCCTGTAAGAGCATATGACTAAGACTCGTTGAGAGTTGAAACGCGTTATGTTATTGCAGTGCCAAAAATAAAATTAAAGAACTGTTAAATTATGCACTGACTGGTGGGCCTGTTTCACATCACGGAAGGTGATGGATGTGTTCTCGTTTGGAATATATATATATATATATATATCCCAACAACGTTCCACCAGGCGGTGGAACACTCGGCGGGTGCTTCCGTGCGACGGGTGAGGTCGTTTGTTGCACAACAACTACGGTAAGAAATCGGAGCACTCACGGGGTCTTCAAAATGATTTATTGAGCAGACGCGTTTCGGTATAGTACCTTCCTCAGTGCCACAAATCATTTAAAATTTTCTGCACAGCTTGCAATTGCTTTAAAACAACTAATCATTCCATTGGTGGGGCTATCACCAATCAGGAAACGACCTCATTTTTTCTGCATCGGCATGTTTCACACATAAAGAGAAAGGAGCCTCAATGTCCCATAATGCAACATCCATTCATGGAAAATATTTCGTTGCAGCCACTTCTCTTTAATGTCCTTCCCTGATTGGTAGCCACTTGATATCTGTTTTTCAGGCTGGGCATCTCTCCCTCGCATGCCGCTGGTCTCATTTCGCACAGCTCCTGCTGGTGTCCCTCATATGGTCGGTCCACCACAGACTTGTATAGTCCGCTCCCCTCACAGTCGGCAGGCTCTGGTAGCGGCGGTTCAGACACGCCAATTTCATCCCAACAACGTTCCACCAGGCGGTCGAACACTCGGCGGGTGCTTCCGTGCGACGGGTGAGGTCGTTTGTTGCACAACAACTACGGTAAGAAATCGGAGCACTCACGGGGTCTTCAAAATGATTTATTGAGCAGACGCGTTTCGGTATAGTACCTTCCTCAGTGCCACAAATCATTTAAAATTTTCTGCACAGCTTGCAATTGCTTTAAAACAACTAATCACTCCATTGGTGGGGCTATCACCAATCAGGAAACGACCTCATTTTTTCTGCATCAGCATGTTTCACACATAAAGAGAAAGGAGCCTCAATGTCCCATAATGCAACATCCATTCATGGAAAATATTTTGTTGCAGCCACTTCTCTTTAATGTCCTTCCCTGATTGGTAGCCACTTGATATCTGTTTTTCAGGCTGGGCATCTCTCCCTCGCCTGCCGCTGGTCTCATTTCGCACAGCTCCTGCTGGTGTCCCTCATATGGTCAGTCCACCACAGACTTGTATAGTCCGCTCCCCTCACGGTCGGCAGGCTCTGGTAGCGGCGGTTCAGACACGCCAATTTCATCCCAACAACGTTCCACCAGGCGGTCAAACACTCGGCGGGTGCTTCCGTGCGACGGGTGAGGTCGTTTGTTGCACAACAACTACGGTATATATATATTCACTGACAGTTATAGTTAGTTGGACATTTCACTCGTACAAAACCCGTGAAATTCCCCCGTTATAGTTAGTTCAGCTAACTATAACTCGCGCCCCCGCAATGCACTGCTGATGACGTCACATATTACATCACTCATGACATGGTCAGTGACATCACTGATGACATCATGCAGTGACTGTGTGTTTCTGTAAAGTTTAAATATGTTTAATATATATAGGCAAAGGCGTATTGAAGAATGACTGGGTGTATAAGTGTCTCAATGGATGATTGAGTAGGTGCGTGACTGACTCTCCAAGTGAGTGATTAAACGTATCTTACTGAATGCATGGGTTACTGACTAAACTGTGTGAATGTCTGTATCCATTTGTCTGTTGGTGTGCGAATAGCTACATGAGTGTCTATATGGGTTATTGATTGGTTGTCTGAGTATCTGTATCGGTGCCTGAGTGTTTGTGTGGGTGGGGTGTGTGTGACTCTGTACATAGATGTGTGAGTGGGTGATTCACTGTGTGCATGATTTGAAGAGTGCATCTGTGATGGACTGCTTGGGTGGGTGAGTGTGTGTATCGGTGTGTTAGTGAGTGAATGTATATCTCAGTGGTACATGTGTGAGTAACGACATATGTAAAAGGCAGTATATATGTGTGTTAGAGTATTTAAAAGGCTATAAGTGAGAGTGTGTGATTGTGAGAGTGGCTGTATGGATGCATGTGTGCTTGTATCAGTGATTGTATAAGAGCGTGAGAGTGTGCTAGTATTTGTATGAGTAAGTGAGCTGGTGTGTGTATCACTGTATAGGTGAGTAAATGGCAGTGTGATTAATTGTTTGCATGACTGACTAGGTGTGTGAGTACCTATATGGATGAGTGGCGGTGTGTGAGTGTCTATGTAGGTGTATGAGTGCATATGATAGTCCTGTACTGAGTGACCGTAAGTATGAGTGACTGTACAGGTGAGTGAGTGGATGTGTGTGTAGACCTAAGAATCAATGAGTGTGTATGTAGTTATTGGTGTTGGAGTGTCTATGGTTTTGAGAATGGCAGTCTGTAATTTACAGAGGGTGTATCAAAAGTTATATTAGGGTGTGAGAAGATGCATCAAATTATCACATGGATGATGTCATCAGTGATGTCATCAGTGATGTCATCAGTGATGTCACTGACCATGTCATGAGTGATGTAATATGTGACGTCATCAGCAGTGCATTGCGGGGGCGCGAGTTATAGTTAGCTAAACTAACTATAACGGGGGAATTTCACGGGTTTTGTACGAGTGAAATGTCCAACTAACTATAACTGTCCCTAAAACCTATGGTTTTTTCAGTGAATATATATATATATATATATATATATATATATATATATACACACATATATAGATATAGATATATAGATCTATAGATATAGATATATAGATAACAATTCCAATCCCAAAATTTTTCATCCACAAATATTCGGGCACAGACTCCACGATAGTAAGTGCTTTATTTTGCTGTTACATGTCCATACATATATATATGAAAAACACAATACTGAGATAAGTAAGAATTTCATACAACAGAATTTCTTGTGATGATTTCTTTATTCATTCATGTAGTTAATTTATTATATAGCCAAAACGTGTTCCGCGCACACTGCACTACTTCAGGGATGTTACAGACAGAAAATATGCACATAAGTACAATTAATAAAAAATACAAATTATACATTACTAAACAAAATATTGCACAATTACCTAATAGTACAAACTCAAAGTAAATATTAAAGATCTCACATCACTTTCTTATCCACAATGATGTTTACCTCAAAAAGCAATCATTACCCAGGAGATCAGTTCATAAACTGTGAAATGCAATCTCATTGTTTACTATTGAGTCATTTCCAAACTATTTTGTTAGCATCATTGACCCATGTGAACACTAGCAAATGTTAAGAATCCCTTTTGAAACACAATCGATGTACCTTATGCGATCACCTTATCTTCTCATGTGTCATTCCCTTGTGAATAGATTGTCCCCCAGTCTCTTGTAATATGGATTTTCAATCTCTGTTTTATTATCTGTAAATTATAGGTTTATGCAACATTACCATATATGTATGTGTGCATTGGTGTGTTGCTAATTAATTGGCTAAGTAGATATACACTTACTTGTTTTTTATGTCCATAGACTTTACATATCACTTCCTGTGCAATTAGACTCTGTACTGTATACTGGAAGTCATCATTGTCCACTCCATAAGTGATTACACTTCGTAAATACACATGGATTCTCTCTTAAGTAACTAAATTCAGTAACATGACTCCTATCTCCATGATTCTCCAATTGTTTAGACAGAACCCACCTCACATTCGTATTAAGCTTCCTTCAGTTGAAGCAACGCAATTTATTTAAAAGATTAGATAATCTCCTTCCTTCTTCTAGGTTCCCCATGATACAGGACTCTGTAAAAAATGGTATGACAAATATTGATATTTTATTCGACTGCACCCCACTTACACTACCCTTTGGCTTCTCAGAATATGTCTGTATTTTTAATACTCAATGTTTACTTAATGGGAAATTTATTTTAGTTATAGACCTTGTTCATCTTATTCTTTCTCTAAGTCTGCTTGGACTTTAAACAGAGCATGGACGTATATGATGGCATTCTCTGGTGTAATTATTCTTAATTAAATACTCCATGTCTCTTCTTAGACCTATGCTGTCTCACTCATTTTAGCCAACAGCTAATCATTATTCAGGCATAGTGCAATGAGATGTAGCCTCTCCGTATATGAAATGCAGCCTTGCCTCCCTCCAGCGTAGGCTATCACATGACCCAATTGTCTATACCCCAAAATTAAATACCTCTACACATTACTATCTACATAGCTGTATGTCACCCTTTAATTATTACGTAATTTCCCTCACTTATTTCCTATAAGCAGTCACACCTATCCATATTCGTATTAGAGTTCTATCTCATAGAGATCTAGCATTAGTAACGGTAGTAGAACACCCTAGGCGGCATTCTCTGATATAAAATCTCTGGGCTTATGAACTCACCTGTCTCAAATCTTAGCCTCCTTCCTCCAGTCTGTTTTCAGTGCACTGCGGTGGATACCCCTGTGCTCTTTAAATAGTGTGCCAATTAATCAATTGCATTCACCTGCTGTTCTGACGTGATTATGTTTGAAAAAACTTTAGCTCTTGTTTGAATACTACCTAAGGTTATGGTGACACTAATGATACTTTACTAATTGCCGTTTCTCACAAAGATATTGTTTTTTAAAAATCATACCTGACAGAAAAATGTAATAAAAATAATATATATATATCAAAACAATACCCTTTCATTCTCAGGGTGCCTCATAAATTATGCAAAAAAGGAGGGAACTCTGGGTAGTTCCAATGTTTAGGTGGAGAACAGTTCCTGTACAGAGCACCCTACAACACCAGCGACCCTCTGACTCTGCCCATTTCAAATGTCTGTCTTTCTAGAAAAGTTTTTAAGCATAGGATCATCACAGTGCCATCCACGCAGAGCTAGAAGGGGACAAAGGGCTTGATTTACAAAGGTAAACTGAGACGAGAGTCTAACTTTATGACTTTCGGTATTCACTAAGGGCATTTCTGAGTAGTAAAGTTAGACTTTTATCTCAGTTTAACTTAAGTTTTGGTCTTAAGTCTAACTAAGACCAAAACTTAAGTTAAACTGAGACAAAAGTTTAACTTTACTACTTGTAATTGCCCTTTGTGAACACCAAAAGTAATAAAGTTAGACTTTTGTCACAGTTTACCTTTGTGAATCGGGCCCAAAGTATTTTGCCATTTCTACATCAAAGTCTTTATGCACAAGATTAGCACAGTGCCATCCCCGCCAAGCTATGAAATGACGAAAGCCTTTTACCACTCTAGGCACAGTATTATAGCTTTACATTGCGATAATACCATCCATGGTAAACTGCAATATATAAAAGCAACCCCAGACATGCTTTTCGCTATCATTATAGCTCTTCAACTATAGCTCTTCAGAGAGGTTTAGCGTTGTCCAGACAAAAGGGAGCACCCAGTATAAGTCAAAACAATACCCTTTCAGGCTTAAAGTGCTGCATAAATTATGCAAAAATGAAGCAGGGAACTCTGGGTAGTTCCCAACGTTAGGTGGAGAGCAGCTCCTGTATAGAGCACCCTACAACACCAGCGACACTCTGAATCTGATCACCTCAAATGTCTGTTTTTCTAGCAAAGTTTTTAAGCATAGGATTAGCATAGTGCCATCCACGCTGAGCTAGAAAGGGACAAAGTATTTTGCCATTTCTACAGGAAAGTCTTTAAGCATAGGTTTAGTACAGTGCCATTCATGCTGAGCTGTGAAATGACAAAAGCCTTTTACCACTCCAGGCACAGTATTACACAGCATTAGATTCGTAAAATACTATCCATGCCAACCTGTAATGAATAAAAGCAACCCCTTACAAGTGTTTCGCTATCATTATAGCTCTTCAGAGAGGATTAGCTTTGTGTAGACACAAGATGAGGACCCAGTATAATCAATACAATACCCCTTCAGGCTTAGATTGTACCAGCCAGAATTTACCAGCTTATAAAATCAGGTCTGGTGCTAGTAATGATCACGTAGAGCATATCATCACCATCGATAATCAGGCACTTAGTTGTCATGTAACTTCCAAATGGTCCCACATCATTTGTGACACTTCTGGCCAATCTTTTCATTTCATAGTACAGGAGAATGAGTAAGAGTGAGTGCAATTGAACGCAAGTGAATGAAACAGCAAGAGTGAGTGAGAGTAAGAGTGAATGTGATTGGAATCAATGAGTGAGAGTGAGAGTGAGAATGAAGGAGTGAGAGTAAGAATGACTGCAAGGTAGTGAGTATCAGTTTAAAAGAGTGGGAATGAATGAAGGAGAGTAAGTGAGAATGAATGAGTCAATACAAGTAAGAATAAATAAGTGGGAGTCAGTGTGAATGGGAATGAGGGAATATAAGTGACCATGAGTGAGAATGTGGTGTTATGCTTGTGAGCCTGCTGTTGGCCGTGGCATACTGAGAGTAATTCTTGTCCTATAGAGGCAACCATGACAAAATGCTGCCCATGACTTACTGAGGGAATTATCAACAGAAGGGTCACCCATGGTATACAGACAGGATTAATGGCAAAATTCTGATATATTGAATGTATTTTTTCGCATATGGGGCCATCTATGACAAAACGATGGCCCATTCACAATGGAGGGATGTTTTGACATATGGGGCACCCATGACACATTTTGAAAAAAATGGGGCCATCTTCTGGGGAGATTTCCTTCACTTGGCATATCATTAAGGATCTTGAATAATTATTGAATATCCTTTCACAGCCTGTGGAGGTTTAGCAAATGTATGTGAATATTGTGCTTTGAACTGAAATACTTAACTCCATTTTTTTAAACATTTCTTGGTGGAGGGGATCCATCTCTCCCTACAAATGCCTCTTAGAAGAGGCCTGGCTCACTTAGTTTGTTCGCTAGCTTCAGTACAGGGCAATTATTATTTATAAGCTTTTTCAAAGATGTCAGCACGCTAATAAAATTAGTATCTAAAACAGACATTTGTATGTCTTGTGTTGTTATATTATTCATGCAGTTATTACAGAAATTCAGCAATGTAAATTATTGTAATGTCATCAGGGATTGGCTAATGGGACTTCATTGCTCCTGTAGCCTGTTTCATTCTGCCCTGGCCATGCCTACCTGATGGTCTGCAACACACAGGCACTCACAAACAGTCCCACATGACCAGCCTCTGACTTCTGCAACCCATTTTGTAATTTAAGGCTATTCTGACAAATTCTTTCTCCATGGATGTCTGCTAGTGAGATTACATTTCTCAGTGTCTGCTATATTGTCTCGGGCTCATGAGTGATGTTAGAGTCCTGATGATGATCCTGGTACTTGTTGAGGATTGAAACACCATCGACTGATTATACCTCACATCCACTTTTGAAAATATGATTTGTTATGATGGACTGTGAAGTTCTTGTTGTTTTGACACACAATATGATCATGTTAATCACTTGTGTGTCACTTATGAAGAAGCACTGATCATATTGTTCCGGACTGGCCTTCACTGTGAATTTTTTGTGATTTTAATTGTTTAATCTATGAAAACTGTCATGTGACTGCACAAAATGTCTGCATATTCCTTCAACTAAGGACCTCTGTTTCTTGTTCTACTAATTGCCCCAGGTCCCTGGCAATTACTGGGTTTCCCTTGTGTTAAACAAACTACTGACATCAGGATTAAAGCCATGCAGCATGATTTGCTCTGATGATTCTTGGGTCAAAGGCCATATGATGCCACTTCCTGTGATGCTGTGATGTTATTAAGGACTAAGGTTGTGTGACGTCACTTCCGTTTCCCTGGTAATGTGTTGAATCAACTCCTAAGGCAGCTCTACATCTTGTCACAGCAATTTCGGTATCCGATGTGTTTAATTCCACTGACAATCACTGTTATTTTGAAGTGCTGCATGTGTGATAAAGGTTGCTGTGGCGATAAGGATAGTGCCTGTCACAGAGAAATAAACAGAAGTGAACTGCACAATATAAAGCCAATGGCCACCTTTGCACATCTGCAGATAGTTCCAAGGAACAGCAGGAACAGCAGGAGAACTGTATCAAAATAAATGCACACTTTTGAATTGTAATAGACCACAGTTTCAACTGGGAAATGTTAAATTACATTAATCACCAAGTGATTTACTGTCTATGTTCATAAATTTCAATTTTCTAGCCTCTGTTTCCTTTCAGGAGTCTGTCAGAGTTCATGATGTGGGGCCCTTTTTACTGAAGGGACTCCCAGAGCACAATACATAATTCTTGGAATAAGATCAGGAAGAATGCTTTCATTCATTCCTGACTCAGGTGACTAAAACCAATTGCTCACTATAAGATGGGAAGACTTTTGGTCTTCACTTTAACTCCCTTGAGGCACCTGAGAATCTCATAACATGGAGCTATTGTAGGATTCAAATATAAGGTGCAGAGTTTCAAGAAAATTATTTGAATACTTTTATAGATACAGCCAGTCTTTTTCAGCTAAATTCAACAACTGAGCACTCACGTTTTATCAATAATAAACTATTTCATTCTGTTTATTGAAATCACTTAAACAAGGATCGACCCAATGGACGCTAGCCATCCACATTGACCTTAGCACATTTCCATACACACATTGCAATTGTCGCCAAGAAGGTCGCATGGTATCTGTTAAATCTAGCAATAGGTATTTATTTAAAAAAAGTCTTTATTGTAGCAGCAATCTACAAAATAACTGCACACAAACGTGTCCTCTGGGAAACTGCCTTCCAGAATGATTCTAGAATATCTCTCTGGAGACAGCAGAACAAGATCAGCACTTAAAAGTAAACACTATTACACACAAGACTTATGCATATGTAATGCATCTCTCCTCTTAAAAAACTGAACTTCAAACTAAAGAAATTAAGCTTAGTCGTCATACCTTGTTGGCGGACAACTGGTCCTGCAACTCTTTTTTACCTGTGATGCCACAGATTCATCCTCAAAGGAATGTCCCATACCTGTAGCGTCAAATGACAAATCACCATTTGTTCCCAACACCACATTACCCTCTACGTCTTTCTGGTTATTCCTTCCAGCAGGAACACTTTCAAATTAGCCACTCGAACTTGTGCCTGACTTCCCCATCCTAATCACAACAGGACTTCCCTCCTCAGGTTCCATCACACTTCTGCAATTGACCACCCTTCCCACATTCCACACCCTATCATCTCGAGTGACCAGATTGCTCTGGTTAACTTACACCACCTTCAACACTCAACCAAATTTGGAACAATCTTTCACAGTAAACCTTGGTTTGAGTATCCTCACCCAAACTCCCACTACAAAAACGGGCTCTCTCGCTTTCCATTTGTCATCATTCCTCACTTTAATTTTCTCTTGTTTCTCCTTCACCCTTTCAGCTACTTTACCAAAATCCATACTGTCCGCTCTTTTAATTTTCTTTTTATCTACCATGGACACAACTTCAATGCAGGATCTCTTCCTTTCAACAAGTGGAAAGGACTCACTTCAGTAACTGAATGGGGAGTAATGCAATACATTCATAATTCTCTCCCTTAGGACATTCTTTTAACCGCTCCCAGACCTGTGTGCTACTTCAATTCCATCCTTATGGACACGGTTGAAGAACTCAACCTGGCCATTCTCCTGTGGCTCATGTAATGCTGTGGTGACATGCTTGATGCCTCATTTAATCAAAAATTCCTCCATCTCACATAACTTAAATTGCAATCCATAATCAGTCCCAACCACCTCTGGGCAGCCTTCCAGAGCAAAAACTTCTGTAAAGAACTCATTTACTCCAGAGAGATGGCATTTGTAACAAACTTGACGACTGGCCACTTGAAGTGATAGTCAATTATGACTGAAGCATATCTGGCATCCTGTGGCGAACTGTTATACAGACCAGAGATATCAAAAGCCACTTTCTCCCAAGGTGAATTGAGCCATAACACAGGTTTGAGAGGAGCAGGGAACACCTTGAGCATTTTTTCACTGTTCACACACACACGCTACACTCCCTCACCATCGGGTCCACTATTTTATCCAGGCCAAGCTACCAAAAATTAACCCTGATGAGCGTTTTCAAGAAAGACATCTGTTGATGCCCTTCATGCTCCAGTTTTAAAATCTCCTCCTGCATGGCGCCCAGAGAAACACATTTACCCCCTTTAAAAATTAAATCCCACTCCATATCCAATCCTCAGACACTTAAAGAAAGGTCTTACCTCAGGAGACACATTTCTCCTAGGGCCGCCCTTCCACTACGTATTCTTTACAAGTTACCACACTGCATCCTCATCTATCTCTCTCTTCCAAACCTCCTCTAACATACTCGTGAATCCTGCACTGACAACTTTTTAACCATTGCAACCATCTCAATTTCATTCTGCTCCTCAGCGCTACTCTCATCCGGGCATGGCAATCTGGACAGACAATCTGTCCTGACATTATATTTCTCTGGCACATACTCAACACTAAAGTTGTATTCCTATAACCTGGATGTGAGTCTAGATATGCAGGCAGTGGCATTCCACCCACCACCCAGTGATAAAATCCCCACCAGCGGCATATGGTCAGTCCTTAGGATGAACCTACTTTCTCACACATATTTGTGGAAGTGTTAAACAGCCCACACACATGACAACAGTTCCTTTTCAATTACCGCATACCTCTTCTTCATTTCACTAAGCGTCATGGATGCTAATCCCATGCACCATTCATCTATTCCAGACTTTTGACCCAATACCCCTCTGTCTTGTGGTTTGTGGCGGCCAGGCCCTGGCCTGCCTTGCTAAGTTGTCTTGGGCCTGGCTGCCATAATGCTTTTCTTTGCACACATTACTCTGAGCCGTTGTTCTATCGACCTCTGCTCTTGCCAAGTTATTTTAGCACTGTCTGCATTTTCTATCTTTCACCTTTTCTCCTGTTCACTTTGGGCTCAGTCTGCACAACATGTACAAGGTTGAATAACAACGTTTCCTTGTTCTTGCTGATTTGGCCAGTCCCTCGCACCTAGACATAACACTAGGTACAGCTGCCATGGAGAAATTAGTGCGCTTTTAATATTGCGGTTTGCCCACTCTAGAGACACTTGGAGACAGCCTTTCCAGGGAGAAGAGCTGTGATTGTCTGCTGATGTAGTTTGGCATCTAGAGACTGAGGTATGGGGGTTCGCTAGTCAAAGCCCAGAGGTCTACTATTTTTATAATAAACTAGCTTCCAGCACGGGGAGGGTGGTAATGTTAGTTAGACATATATCCACTGCTTTATGAGATGCTTTCCCCGTTTGTATTCTATGGAGTTGTAACCATGCTGATTATATTATTCATATGCATTATGCTAATAGTACTGACACGTGTACTGTACCTTAGAGCACGTAAGTTGAAATAAACATTTTAACCTATACTGTGACTCTTCTTACGCACGTTGTGGACAGGTACGAGTGAGTGACGAAAGAGTGTTCTTGCTTCTGCGAGTCCTGAGATAGAGATACCGTGTTCTGGGTTGTCCAATCATTGGTACATTGGTGCTAATGGGACGCTAAGGCTAGTTGGGTTGGGGTTTTAGGTGCTAAGGTCTATGGTTGGCTCACCACTATATTCCGAGGTCCTATTATCCTGTGCATAGCTCTGTGTGTGCAGAAACCCTATAACACCTCCAACACCATACAAACTGGCATCTACAGTTATAATGCAAATTGTGTTCAAACAAAACTGTTTGAGTGTAGGCGCCCGTGCAAACTTCTCTTTGATTCGTTGAAACACTTCTTGTTGCTTCTCAGTCCATATAAACTCAGTTTTGTTCCTCGTTAGTTCCCTGAGAGGTTCCATTTTGGTAGCAAAACCTTGAATAAACTTGCTGTAATACCCGCAGAGACCTGAAAATGACAACAACTTTTCCTTATTATCAGGAGCAGGAGTCTTAATGATAGCATCCACCAAGGATTTCTTCGGAATCACACCATTCCAGGACAACGTGTGCCCTAGGTACTCCACTGAGTCACAGAAACACTTGCACTTCTCTCCTTTAAGTGTCAGACCATGACACTCTAAGGGGTTATTTACAAGGAGCTTGCGCCACCAATGTGCCTTGGCGGCGATGTCAGTACTCCACATTTACAACGTGACGTATCTAGGGCAATGTGTTACTTTTGGGACTCATGTGTCAAAATGTACCTGCATCTGAACCAGCTGCCTGACGTAAGTATTGATTTATGCATGGTAAGCATTCCATCATAATTTCCACTCTAAAACCAGCGCATTGATAATGATGAGATTTTTGATAAGTGACGCATCTCTGGCAAGTGCGGCGCAGAGGCCCAAAAGTGTCAAAAATCCTGCACCTCGGAAACCCACGCATAGGAAATGACGCATTTGTATTGGTAAGTAAAGAGAAGCCAGACAGAACAGTGTGGCAAGCACAACTATGGGATGAAGGTGCTGATTTTTTAGCTGGGAGTCACAAGGAGACAACCCCCACCTCCTCCACCCACCCCTCTCCCCTCACCACTTCAAAGGCAGAGCAGGAGAAGGGAGCGCGTTCATTGGCAGCGGACTTCCCTCATTGATCTCATGGAGGTTGAGGTCATCACCTACTACCGGCTCAGGATGGAGTCCATTTTCCAACTGCTACACCAGATAGTGCCAATACGCCAGCCACTAACTCCCAGGGCCACCAACATCCCTCCACAGGTCAAGCTCAAGGCTGTCCTCCACATTTTGGCATCTGAGACTTCCCAGATTGCAACAGCCAGCGTGGCAGGACTCTCCCAGCCAACTTTCTTGGCTTTCCTACTCTCTGTCCTGGATGCCATCCTCCACCTAACAACACAGTACCTCAACTTCCACAACACACAACTGCAGCTGGAGATCAAGCAAGGCTTCGATACCATCGCCAGTTTACAACATGTGCTGGGTGCCATGGACTGCATACATGTGCAACTGGTCCTCCCTTAAGCTACATCCCATGTCTACAGCAATTAGAAGCACACATACTCGATGAATGTCCAGGTCGTAATGGACTTTCAGGTATATTCACCAACGTGCTGGCCAAATACCCCAGGAGTGTGCATGAAGCATACATCCTCAGGCACTCCAACATCAATAAACGCTTACAGAGTGGCACATATGGGAATGGCCTACTGGCTGGTAAGTACATCTGAAGTACATGTCAGACCTAATAACAGTAAATAATCAATAACCCAATGGACAGATCTGTGTGTGCTACCTGAGACAGCGCATATGTAGGAGGGGTGGTTCTCATACTTGCACCATTCATCAGGGCACATGTGCAACGTAAACCTGCAAGTCACATGTGCCAAGATGTGCTAAGCCATTGAATGTGTCTTTCAATAGTGTGAAGAAACTGAGCAATGCAACGCTTGGACGGATGTTGTATTGCAGAACTGAGCGCTAGCAAGGGATGCCATGACTGTTGTCTGTGTGTCCAAATGTAACATACACCAAATGTACTCACCACATTACACTTCCAAAAGGAAGTTAACAATTTGAAGACTCCGTCATCGCTAGGTATTGCAGCAACGACATCAATGGTCTACAGGGACACATGTACGTGTGTGTGACACAAATTCGTATTGGTGCAGCCTACTCATGAATGACAATAAACCCCAATTTGTGATCAACATACTCTCACTTACAATGGCAATGGATCTACAAAACACCTATCACACTAAACCACAGCCCAAATGTTTTTGGCCAATTGTGGGACTGTCGAAAGTAGCAGGCCATGCACATGTTTCAATCTGACACAACAGAACAGGAATGGACATGTGGAATTATGAGCCAAATTTCATGTAATCAATTGCTTACAATAGTGGTTGAAATGTGTAAGAGTCATTCAGTACACATAACAGACATGTTCTTGAATGTGGCTTGATCAATCACTATGAGCATTGAGTGAACTTTTCTTCCTTTGTCTTTTTAGCTGACCAAGGATATGGTCTGCAGTCATGGGTCATGATCCCATTTGCCCATCCCCAGACCAGTAGCGGCCCGTGGTGGGAGTGCTGCCGGGCGCTGACGTGGGGTGGGGGAGGGGCAGGGTGGGGGGTAGTAAACTACGGATTATGGCCGATTAGAGGTAAGTAAACATATAAATAAATAAAACGAATTTCGTTGCGCGCGCTGCATCGCATTTGGGGATGCAGTGCGCGCAACGAAATTCGTTTTATTTATTTATATGTTTACTTACCTCTAATCGGCCGTAATCCGTAGTTTACTACCCCCACCCTGCCCCTCCCCTGCCCCACGTCAGCACCCGGCTGCACTCCCACCACGGGCCGCTACTGCCCCAGACAGAGGCAGAGCTCACCTACAACAATGCACTGGGCAAGACCAGGGATATTGTGGAGTGGACTTTCGGGGTACTGAAGTCTCGCTTCCACTGTTTGGACATGTCCGGGGGCCGACTGCTATCCTCCACCTATGGTTTGCAAAATTATCCCGGTTTGTTGAATATTGCACAACATCTGTGTGCGGACAAATGTACCATGGGACCAGTGCCATGAGGAGCAGGAAGCAGCGGATGAGAGTGAGGATGAAGATGATCACAGAGGGGAAAATTTAGGCACAATTGCTGGGACTCGGTGAAGAAACACCATTGTGCAGAACTTTTTCACTGAAGCATGATTCATTGTGATGGCCATACATCCAAATAGTTTTTTAAAAAAGGGTGTAAAAATGTGAATAAATGAATGAACACTTACATTGTGTAAAGACTTTCATTTAACAGTCACTGTAAACATCACTATACTCACATCAGTAATGCAGATAGATAGTACGATCCTCGAGTATAGGCATTATCTTCTATGACAATGTAGATATCATTTGCATAGGAGTGCAATATACGTGAACAAAAAATGCCTACTAAGCAGATACCTACATCAAGGCAAGCATAATACAAACTGTAAAACATATTGATTATGTCAAGATGTGCACATTTGGCAATATGTCTGTGGATCTTACAGCAATATATTGCCTGTCCTAGTGTCCGCACAGACTCACACATATGCACACTGTTAACATGCACATGTAACACATTCCAAGTCGACAAGCATGTCAACAAAGTTAATGTGAGCAAGAAAAGTGATCCCTGGGAGTGTTTACCTGCATTGCAACAATCAATCCACTGTACCACGCAAAAAGGGCTATTTGCGACAATGAAATCAAAAGTATAGCCCATTTCTCTAGTGAGGCGGCAGACAAAAACAACGCTTTAGTAGTAAAGGTGACATTTAATATGGAAGATGACACTTTAGTAGGAAACGTGATTCTTTAGGAAACGAGATGCTTTAGTAGTTAAGGTGACGCTTTAGTAGTAATGGTGATGCTTTAATAGGAAACGTGACACTTAAAGGAACAATACGCTTTAATAGTAAAGGTGACGCTTTAGTTGTAAAGGTGACGCTTTAGTTGTAAAAGTGACGCTTTAGTAGGAAATGTGATGCTTTAGTGAATGAGATGCTTTAGTAGTAAAGGTGACGCTTTAGTAGGAAAGGTGTCGCTTCAGTAGGAAACATGACACTTTAGGGAATGGGACACTTTAGTAGTTAAGGTGACGCTTTAGTAGTAATGGTGACGCTTTAATAGGAAACGTGACACTTTAAGGAACAATAGGCTTTAATAGTAAAGGTGATACTTTAGTAGTATAGGTGACGCTTTAGTGAATGAGATGCTTTAGTAGTAAAGGTGGCGCTTTAGTAGGAAAGGTGACACTTTAGGGAACAAAATGATTTAGTATTAAAGGTGACGCTTTAGTAGGAAAGGTGTCGCTTCAGTAGGAAACATGACACTTTAGGGAATGGGACACTTTAGTAGTAAAGGTGATGCTTTAGTGGGAAGGGTGATGCTTTAGTAGGAAACGTGACACGTTAGGGAATGAGACACCTTAGTAATAAAGGTGACGCTTTAGTAGGAAAGGTGATTCTATAGGGAACTAGATGATTTAGTAGTAAAGGTGATGCTTTAGTAGGAAAAGTGACGATTTAGTAGGAAACGTGACACTTTAGGGAACTGAGAAGCTTTAGTAGTAAAGGTGATGCTTTAGTGGGAAAGGTGACGCATTAGTAGGAAACGTGACACCTTAGGGAATGAGATGCCTTAGTAGTAAAGGTGACACTCTAGTAGGAAAGTTGATGCTTTAGTAGGAAAATTGGCGCTTCAGTAGTAAAGGTGACGCTTCATTAGGAAACGTGACGCTTTAGTAGGAAATGTGGCGCTCTAGTAGAAAAGATGATGCTTTAGTAGGAAACGTGACGCATCCAGGCAGGAAATGATGCAATGGCTCAGCCATGCTGCAAACCAGGAAGTGTGAAGTTCCTTTTACTTTCACTTACAGTCTTTTTGTCTGAGCTGGCTGTGGAGGTGTTTGGTGTGAGCTCTTGCAATTTGGTGTGTTATTTGGTCTTGTTGGTGTCTCTGCTGTCCCTGTTTATAAATTGCCATTTGCGTTTTGTAATTGTATTTTGTGAAGTTTTGTCCAATGTATTGTTGGGTGTTTGTCCATTTAGGGGTTAGTAGTTTATGGGTAGGTGGAAGGGATAGTTTTTGTGTTTTTTGGGTTTAAGGTGGCTAGTGTGAGTAGGGAGATGTTGGGCAGGGCCAGATCCAAGAACCTGTCGGAGGAGAGTTTGCTGGTCTGCTGTAGCGGTTGGTGTGATACCTGCCAAATACGTCAAACATGAACAGCAATGGAGGTAGGGTGAGCCAAGACTACCCTACATATCAGAGGTAGGAAGCATTGGGAAAAGGTGTGCTTCCAAATGAGTCGGATCTTCAATGTCCAGCGGAGCATCCACCAACTGAAGCACCAATGGGCAGATGTTGTCAGCCGGGAGGCAGATCTCCTCTATCGCCTGGGGATTGAAGTTGGTGGACCTACTGGTAAGTCCCTATATTCCATTAACATGTAGCTGTATGACTTTCACAAATATCTTTAAATGTTTTTTCTTCAGGAAGGCCCAGATATGTATATGGGTCAGTATGGCATGATGCAGGCTAATTCAGTTAAATAAGCAGAACATGCCACAGGGGCCTGTTCACAGGGGCATTACAATTGTCAAAACATATCATGCAGGGCAGGGGTGGCCCATAGGTGCTGTGGGACCCATCCGGCACTGTGCAGGGAGTATTGTTACACGGCCTGCTAGGTCATTAGTGACTCCAAACTGTGGGGGCCTCCCGCCATGTATGTTGCAGGGGAGTGCACTCACCTGTCATCAGGCCATAGGTTGCACAGTGTGCTTGGGTTACACCCAAAATGGTCACACATGCATATAAATAATACAAAATGGTAATAATTCCTTTATGAGCCTGTACAGGCCTTGAATGATCATTGTTCATTCACAGTGCACTGGTCACATATAAGGAGATACGTGAAGAAGACAAACAAGCATGGTTACTGTCTGATGTATGTACCACTGTAAAGAACAAGTACTGTCTTGAGAAGGCCACAACATTATCATACTATACAGAGTGTGGTCAATCAAATTGGACTGTTCCATTTAGTCATCAAAGCCAGCCACCCTTGCACCATGTAACAAGCAAGGCTGGTCTTGTACCTTGTCTGCACTCTGTGCACCTGATACGAGATGTGCCTGGTATTATCTGAATACACAGCAACATGGCTTATATATGTCCATCATTAGGGCAATCCAACTTTGGCTTATGCTACAAGTCCAACTTACAGACAATATCAGGCATTTGTGAAATCAGTGTACTGTGTTTCATATGTACACAGTGTATATATATTCAGCATTCACAGAGCAATGTACCATCTTTTAGTCTTGTAGCTGAACCTAGCCCATACACCTGTGGTGAGGTGGATAGCTGCAGAGATCCCAATGCTACCAGTGAATGTCATCTGATTGTTTCTGTGCGCTGTGAGGATTATGTGTGTTCTCATAAATTGGTTGCAGTGAGATGTGTAAGGGTATCATCAGTCAGTGGAAACAAGCTTTACCTTACATGCAGATTCACAACAGAATTAGGACAAAGTTGCATGTGCAATTGACAGGGCCAAATTGCAATGTGAAATAATTCCCAATGTATGCTGGCCCACATGATAGAGGGCTCTGAATCTGCTGTGCTAATGTTGTGCCAGCTATGGTGTGGATGCTTATGGCACATGTATAATCACCTGCCCCAAAACCAGCTGATGGTGATTAGTTCAAATGTCTATCACCCATACTATGGACAGAAAGTGACAACATGTTACCGAAGTATGTGACAGAAATATTGTATGGGATAGGCTGTGATTTTCCTGACACAGTATGTTTGCTCAAGTCCAAACTGGAGCAGAACTCAGGTGTGGCTGGGGTGCAACACATATCCCAGACAATACTACCAATTGTCACCAGCACATCTAATGCTGAGATGTGCACAGTGAACTGCTTTTCCAATTTGTTTGTCCTCCCATTGTGTCTTCAAATTATGCCATGCCCATACCTGCAGGATATGTTCCTTCACTCTACCAAGAGTGGTAAAGTCTAAACAATTGAAGGCATGTCAGACATTCATGCCACTCAAACAGCACATTTTCCTTGGATCCTTCAGCGTCTAGCCAAAGTTTGGACTCCAAAGTACTTGGGTGACCATGTGAGCAGGCTCGACATACGGAAACATGATTCCTTACTAGTATAGATGCTGCATATGTATTTGTGAGGTGCCATAGTTAAAATGTATCATTTATGATAACAAAACCAGTGGGCAAGTTACATGTCCCCATTTGTTGCAGTTAGTGTGTAAGTCAATTGTCCATACCAATGACTTACTTGAGTTTGCCTTTTAGCCCACATCATGATATGTGGCAACTGTCATCTCGCATCATGGGTGCCTGCGCATCCCTCAGAGTACTGCATATCAGTGACATGTTAGATGGGGTGACAGAGGAGCAATTACCAAATTGGCATGGTGGTATAAAGGATGTTGTCATGAAACTCGATGTGCACATAGAGTTGGAGGTATGAACTTCAATCTGCCTGTCTGATGCACATTGATATTGTATGCGTCCACATGGCAATGTATGGTCAATTTTGTGTGGCAGGTCCACACAGGCTGTGATGATTCCTACCTCAGTGCAGACTGAATGAGTATGAGTCAATGTGGAACATGTCACCAGTCCACACATACCAATGCAGTTACATGCCTGACCCATGCCCTCATATACCCAATGCCTTATAATAGATACGTGCCCATACCTTTATAGTGTTTTGTGAGGAATAAGGCCAATGTGTTAAGTAACACAGGCATGCATGCACTGTGTTGTCAGCATACAGGCCATTTCACAGTCCACCTTTTACTGTCATTACCCATACTGTATACCCCAGGAATTGTCACAATTGAACTTTTTCAGCCAATTACCTGCAAGATACAGCACAATATACTCAAATATATGAGATCTACAGCATGCATGCACACACTCATCACATGGATTAAGTATGAGTTGATGTGCATCTAGGTAACAATCCGTATGGAAACGTGTGGACAGACTCTTGGATATGTAAAGGACCACATGCTATTGATTGTATTTCATTACGTGATCTATGTTAAAGTGTACCAGGTATGTCCATGTGTCATTGTTGAAGTGTCCAACAGGTCTGTTGATTTGGAGGTAGCTAGCCGCACTCTGTCTATGTTTCAACTACATGGCACGGAGTCAATCTATCCTGCAATGTGTGTGGCCTTGTGTATTTGCCCTAACAGTAAAGCCCTGCTGAGGCACAATACGTGTACTTGCTACACACTACTCATTTCACATAGGTGATTGGTCCTCGATTTTACCCTCTTGCATGTTGCATGACAATCCCTGGGGAATACCTAGATGGATCATAAGTACCATTCCATGTGTACACAAGATCATTGTTCAGAATCTGTCTTCATATGCACATGGGTATAAGTTTATGAGGCCAGGCACTGCCATTTCCTGTATGTACAAGGCCATGACTTGAGTACTTTGGGATTGTAATTTTTGTGGAAGTACAAGCCTCTTATAACGGTTGGTCATCATTCGTTCCATAGATGTATTTTTTTGGCTGGACATGCCACTTGTGCTGGTAATAGTTATTCATGCATGTAACTGATGACAATTTGGAAAAAATGTACTTGGTCTGAAACATATGTCCTTCCTCCCCAACAGACAACATGACCCCTGAATCGGAGAAAAAACAGAATGGATTCACCTGGAGAGGTACTGCCACATCAGGTACATAGCCAATGCCTACAGGCGCATGGGGAGCCAGTACGAGAAATTGAAGGCAGCAGGGTCATGGAAGTCGCCACCTCAGAGACAGAAAGTGCTGGACAGGGTAAGTACCAGACTGAAAGTGGAGGTTTGCCATGGTGGAGATCCGGGGTCAGTTCCGGGAGCCTCTACAGCCCCGTCAGAAGTGGAACCACAGGCGGTCATCACAACACCAGTTCCACAAACTGAGTTTGAAAGGAAATGCCTGAAGGACAATGCAGATACAAAGTTTAGGCTGGCAGGCATAGAACTGCAGGTGGCGACACTAGTGAAAATGGTGCACACCTTGCAACAATCTGTGGACAGAATTGAGCAGAAACTTTAGGCCCTTCCTTCGACTTTCTGCCCCTCCCCAGTTCATATTGGTTGTTTTTAGTGTATAGAGTTTTTTCATAGGTTAGGACAGGTTTTAGCATAGTGATTGGTTAGTTTTAGTGTTTTTGTAGATTTTAATATTTCTCTGTTGTTAGGTGGGTGTTGGACTTGGCCCTTTTTGCAGGGTCATCACTGAACTTTTTGCCTTCCTCCTAGCCTTTTTTCTGACATGTTGTTGGTGGTTTTAGGACTCTGGGCACTTTTGATCTGCTGTCCAGTGTAAAGTGATTGTGCTCTCTGTGGTAAACATGGTAAGATTGGTCTACACCTGTTTGGCATATTTAGTTTACCTGTCAGCCCCTTGTAAAGTGGTATCTCAGATACCCAGGGCCAGTAAATTAAATGCTACTGGTGGGCTTGCAGCGCTAATTGCGCCACCCACCAAAGTAGCCTTTCAAACCTGTCTCAGGCCTCTGCCATTGCAGGGCCTGTGCGCGCAGTGTTACTGCCGCTGTGATGTGGCACCTAAAGTGTGTGCCATGTCTGTGACCCCCCTTTTACTGCATGTCAGCCACCCCTAATGTAGGCCCTAGCTAGCCCTATAGGCAGGGTGCATTGTAGGTAAAAGGTAGGACATGTACCTTAAGTGTGTGACATGTCCTGGTAGTGACAAACAGCCATTTTGGTTTCTCACTGCTGTGAGGCTGCCCTCTCATAGAAATGCATTGGGGATTCCCTGATAAGTGTTTCAGTGGTAATTCCTGATATGAGAGGAGCAGCGTGGTCAAGTTTGGTATGTTTGGAATAGTAATAATAAATGCTGAGCAATGGTGTGCACAGATTTATTATCACTATTTTAGAAATGCCACTTTTAGAAGTTGGAATTTCTGTGTGCTATGTGTCTGCCTGCCTGATGTGTATTGCATGCCTGGCTCTGGAGTGACAGGGGCTGGTGAGGTGTGTGTGGCTCCAGGGAGGGCAGGGTGAGTCAGCGCTAGGCTGAATAGGGAACCTGCATTTGGAGTAGTGGGAGGAGTAGTCCCCTGACCCTGAATAGGTCTGTGCCTGCCTAGGTGAATGCTGGCTCCGCCCCCCTGTGGTGTGTCTGATGACCGAGCCCTCACCTGACAAAGGGGAAGAGGAGCCCTGTAAACAGAATGCTCCAAAACCTCCCAGAACCAGTTCAGGCTGGTTCCCCCAAGCCCTGTGCCAAGGGCAGACAAAGGAAAAGGTTGTATAAATATTGGGGCTGTGACCCCAGGTATGTGTGCTTTTTGTGCTTCCTGGTGACTTGTTGCTGCTGGGCCCCAGGAGGAACCGCCACGAGGGACTGCCACACTGCTGGAGGGCCCTGTGAGCTGGCCTGCCTGGGCCCAGCCTTTTCCCCTTGAACTTTGGGGTCCTAGCATCTCGTGGGCGCTCTATCTACTTTTCCAGGGGAGTGCTGGTGCTTTTTCAGCGCAGGAGCTGTGACAACTTCAGAGGGAATCCCGACGTGGGGATTCCCCGGCATTTATGCTACTGAAGCGGGAGCCTACCCCGCTGTTTTTGGTGCTCTTGTCGGCGGGAGCCCACCCCGCATTTGCGAGCATTTGGGAGCGGGAGCCCACCCCGCATTTTTGTGCTCCTACTAGCGGGAGCCCACCCCGCGTTTGTGTAAGCTAAGTGGGAGCCCAGCCCGCGTCTTTTCTGCCGCCGAGAAGCGCCGTGCCTTGAGACGCGACCCGGAAATCAGGCGGCTGTGCCTGGTTGGGGGTGTGACCAGCCGGCAGGAAGGGAGACGCCGGAAGCCTGGCCGGGCGTGCTGGGAGGAAGGCGGGGCCCCCGTGTGCCGGTGGGAGCCCCGCGTGTGGTAGAAGCATCGGTAGAAGCAGGCAGGAGCCTACCCCGCACTGGTGAGCAGTTAAGAAGAGCCCCGGTGAGTGAGGGAGACCGGAGCCAATCAGGAGAGGTCCCGTTAGCAGGGGTCCGCCGAGGCACACTGTCGGTGCCTGGGACCTGCATGTCAGGAGCCCAATGAGTGGGGCTACAAGTGAGCATTGCGGGTGCCAGGAGCGGCACCAGAGCAGACCAGAGAAGACCCAGCAGAGCCCCGGTGAGTGGGGCTCAACGTGGTTGGTGCCAGTGCTTGTTCACACCATTTGTGTTCTGCTCCTCCCAGCAGCACCGCAAGAGCGCAGGCAGCTGCACCAAGAGGGCACTTTTGTTTTCCAAATCCCGGAGTGGGACCCAAGTGGCACGTTGGTGCCAGTGCTATTTTCCTTTGGGGGCAATTGTGTGTTCAGAGTCCCGGAGTGGGGCTCCCCAGGCACAGTGGTGCCAAGGCCCATTTCCTACATGTGCCCCGCCGGACCGAGGGCAGCTGCAACAAAGGGGGCATTTCTGTTTGTTTAGTAATGAGGAGGGGGTGAGACGCACCCCCGTGCCCCAGTGCATTTCGCACATTGCTCCGCTGCATTGGCAGCCATAGGGCTACTTGAGAGGCCCCAGTTACAGCCCTGAGATTTTGGACAAAGGGCATTTGAGCCCCACAGAAGGCCAGTTGGCCTGGAGTCAGCTTTATGATGTAGATAGGGCGCCAGGCCCTAAGGTGATGTATGCACCTGGGGAGTATCACTAAGGTGCCCTCCTAATTGTGAGTTATTGCATAATATGTTTATGCTGATGATGCCTATTGCATAGTGTGTTGATGCCTACAGAGGTTGCGTAATGTGATTATGCTTATGAGTTTGATGCCTAATGTGATGCAGACATAATGTGTTTATGTTGCAGGTGCTAATGCTAAGAACAGTATTTTACCAGTAGTCACTGGGTGTTTTGTTTTATGTGCTACTAGTGCTTTCTAAAGGTTCTGACAGTAGCCCGATTGGCCCTGTCCTGTATATAATCCCCTGTACATATTGCCTAGTGCCGTTGGCACAGTGTATATGTGTGATTATGATTCTAATGTGTTTTGGATAATACAAAGGCTATTTTTATATAACCTTGTGTGGAGTTTCTTTTGTAGTTTGCCTAGTGTGTTGCTGCTGTGTGTGTATGTTGCGCAAACGCTTTACACATTGCCTCGGGATAAGCCTGACTGCTCGTGCCAAGCTACCAAGGGGGTGAGCAGGGGTTATCTTCAGTGTGTAACTTCCTTGCCCTGACTAGAGTGGTGGTTTCTGCCTGGCTTAGGCGCTTGCCCTAGCCAACCAGAAATCCAATTTCTAACATTGGTGGCAGCGGTGGGAAAGGACTTGCGATTGCGTAGTACCACAGCGACAACTGGTTGCACTACAAACTCTGCATTTAGATAATCACTGGTTTGGTGATTATTTTTCCCTGATTTTGGTTTTCTCCTAAAAGTGTCATGTTTTGAATTGTGTATTCCTGCTTCAGCTCTTGCACCTAGGTCTCCCGTGTTGCACTTGTGTCTTAGTGCCTTGCCAAAAATGGAGTCTACCTTTAATGTAAGGGAGTTGCTCAAATACAGTATGTTGGAGTTGAGGGGGTTCTGTGAGGAGAGAGACATAGCACTGGATGGGTGGGACACCCAACTAGACCTCCAGGAAACCTTACTTCGGTGGCAACAGAAAATATGTGCATTGGAGTACCAGGAGAGGGAGGGTACCCAGTCCACATACCAAGAGGGTAGTGGGTCTGAGGGTAACCCTGAAGAGTCTGAAGAGGAGGAAGAAAATGACAGGGCAGAGACGCCAGTAGGTGGGGGGACCCCATAGAGAGGGAGTCCCTTGCTGGGTCCAGTGCCGGGGGCAGTGCCCCATCCCTTTCCCTGTCCCCAGAGGAGTGGGTGGATAGGAGGGAACAAAAGGGAGCATCAGCTGGCTTTAGAGAAGCTCCAGAAGGAGAGCCATGAGAACATGGAGGCTCAGAAATGGGAATTGAAGAATAGGAAGTTAGCCTTAGAGGAGAAAAAGGCCTTGTTGGCCCAGGAGTTGAGTTTCAAGGCGTTGGGCCTTGAGAGAAAAAGCTAGAGATTGAGAGGGTCTTAGCGCAGGAGAGGATGGCGGAGGCAGAGAGGGCCTTCGCCAGGGAGAAACTAGCTCTGGAGGGTAGATTATCCCCTGAGTGCCGTTTTAGTTGTCTGGATTCACCAGTGAGGGTGGGGTCCAGTGGTGGCAGCAATATGGAGTCCAGTGCAGGAAGTCCCACTCCCAGATCCCAGAGTATGGTGCCTGGTTCCCAGGAAGAGGGGTACAGGTTGAGGTTCAGGGGCAGTAGAAAACTGTCTCACCAGTCTTGGGGGGAGTTTGTGGATGTGTGTTGTGATGCACTGGAGGATTGTGTGATGGGTAGCATGGCAAATGATTTTGAAGGGCTGTTCAATCTGGTTGTCAGAGAGCACATGTTCAGTAATTGTTTTCCGGGGTTGCACCAACACCTGTTGGAGTGTGAGTTCTTTGATCCCAGGGAGCTTGCACAGGAGGCAGACCTCTGGGTGGTTGCCAGAGGTTCTGAAGAGGCATTGGGGAGTGACCCTAAGAGGAGTGGCTCAGGTATCTTCCAGCCCAGAGTGGTGGAGGAGGTTCAGAGTAGCCCAACTAGGTCCTGTTGAAGTGGGAGGGTTGTAGGGCCTCACGTCCTGTCTTCGAGGAGAAGAAGTGAGACTGGGATGCGTCCCGATAGTGCCCAACCTCAGTCTCAGGGCCTGGATGGTTCCTTAAGGGAACACCAGGTAGGGAGCCTAAGCTGTACTAGTAGTCCATTTGAGGGGGATCTCCTAGTGTCAGGAGAACGTGGAGTGTCTGTAAGCAGACCTCCATCAGTTCTGGTGTCTGGCAGTGCCACTCCTAAGTGAAGGGTGCAGTAGTCCAGATTGAGGGGTGAGAGGGGGAGAGAGTCCCGAGTGGAAGAACCACTGGGTCAGGGGCCAGCCAGAAGGGCTGAGTCCCTTAGGAGTGACCATGGTGACACCACTTCTGTCCTGGGGGATCTTCACGCACTGTCAGATGCACAGGGGTCGGGAGATCTGTGCCAGGCAGACTGTCACACGACACATGAGTTGTGTGTTATCCTCGGGGGGCATGTGTGCTCCTAAGGAAGTCCTGGTGCGCCGGGCAGGTGCTCAGCCGCAGGGGTCAGTCCCTGGGTTGGGAGGCCAGGTTCAGGTTCTGCCTGACCTGGAGGGAAGGACAACTGTAAGCAGTGTCCCGACCGATTTAGCTTCATGGGGTACCACTACAGGTGGGAGGGTGCAGAACTCTGGAAGGGGGTGCAGAGGGAGGGAGTCCTCGCCTCTGACCCCGGTGCAACCTGAGGGTTTAGATCCCAGGTTGGTAGATCAGTTGCAGGGTAGAAATGCACTGATGAGAGGAAGAGTGGAGAATGGTTACTATGTGCCAGGGGTGACTGCCCCCCACTCTGTGGATTGGCGAGGACCAGAGACATCTGGATGGCCTAGGGCCTGGTCCTGGCCGTGGACAGCTAGGGAGTACCAGTGGGGTAGCCTAGTTGGTCCTGGGAGCTTTGACAGAGGGAACCACATGGGTTCAGATTGGCGTAGAACTGGAGTGTGCCCCTGCAGTTGCGGGCCCGCGTCCGTGTTCTATCGCCCTAAGCAGGGAAGCCCATCAAGGTGGTGATTGGTCTACCCTGCGTTTTGGCTGGAAGGGGGTTGTGTTGGACTTGGCCATTTTTGCAGGGTCATCCCTGAACTTTTTGCCTTCCTCCTAGCCTTTTTTCTGACATGGTGTTCATGGTTTTAGGACTCTGGGCACTTTAGCACTGCTGTCCAGTGTAAAGTGCGTGTGCTCTCTGTGGTAAACATGGTAAGATTGGTCTACACCTGTTTGGCATATTTAGTTTACCTGTCAGTCCCTTGTAAAGTGGTATCTCAGATACCCAGGGCCAGTAAATTAAATGCTACTGGTGGGCTTGCAGCGCTAATTGCGCCACCCACCAAAGTAGGCTTTTTAAACCTGTCTCAGGCATCTGCCATTGCAGGGCCTGCGTGCGCAGTGTTACTGCCGCTGTGACGTGGCACCTAAAGTGTGTGCCATGTCTGTGACCCCCCTTTTACTGCATGTCAGCCACCCCTAAGGTAGGCCCCAGCTAGCCCTATGGGCAGGGTGCATTGTAGGTAAAAGGTAGGACATGTACCTTAAGTGTGTGACATGTCCTGGTAGTGACAAACAGCCATTTTGGTTTCTCACTGCTATGAGGCTGCCCTCTCATAGGAATGCATTGGGGATTCCCTGATAAGTGTTTCAGTGGTAATTCCTGATATGAGAGGAGCAGCGTGGTCAAGTTTGGTATGTTTGGAATAGTAATAATAAATGCTGCGCAATGGTGTGCGCAGATTTATTATCACTATTTTAGAAATGCCACTTTTAGAAGTTGGCATTTCTGTGTGCTATGTGTCTGCCTGCCTGATGTGTATTGCATGTCTGGCTCTGGAGTGACAGGGGCTGGTGAGGTGTGTGTGGCTCCAGGGAGGGCAGGGTGAGTCAGCGCTACGCTGAAAAGGGGACCTGCATTTGGAGTAGTGGGAGGAGTAGTCCCCTGACCCTGAATAGGTCTGTGCCTGCCTAGGTGAATGCTGGCTCCGCCCCCGGTGGTGTGTCTGATGACCGAGCACCCACCTGACAAAGGGGAAGGGGACCCATGTAAACAGAGTGCTCCAACAAACCCCAGAACCAGTTCAGGCTAGTTCCCCCAAACCCTGTGCCAAGGGCAGACAAAGGAAAAGGTTGTATAAATATTGGGGCTGAGACCCCAGGTATGTGTGCTTTTTGTGCTTTTTGTGCTTCCTGGTGACTTGTTGCTGCTGGGCCCCAGGAGGAACCGCCACGAGGGACTGCCTCCCTGCTGGAGGGCCCTGTGAGCTGGCCTGTCTGAGCCCAGCCTTTTCCCCTTGAACTTTGGGGTCCTAGCGCCTCGTGGGCGCTCTATCTACTTTTCCAGGGGAGTGCTGGGGCTTTTGCAGCGCAGGAGCTGTGACAACTTCGGAGGGAATCCCGACGTGGGGATTTCCCCGCATTTATGCTACTGAAGTGAGAGCCTACCCCACTGTTTTTGGTGCTCTTGTCAGCGGGAGCCCACCCAGCATTTCTGAGCCTTTGGGAGCGGGAGCCCAAGCCGCATTTTTGTGCTCCTACTAGCGGGAGCCCACCCCACATTTGTGTAAGCTAAGCGGTAGCCCACCCCATGTCTTTTCTGCTGCCGAGAAGCGCCGTGCCTTGATATGCGACCCGGAAACCAGGCGGCTGTGCCTGGTTGGGGGCGTGACCAGCTGGCAGGAAGGAAGACACCGGAAGCCTGGCCGGGCGTGCTGGGAGGAAGGCGGGGCCCCGTGTGCTGGTGGGAGCCCTGCGTGTGGTAGATGCATCGGTAGCAGCCAGGCAGGAGCCTACCCCGCACTGGCGAGCAGTTAAGAAGAGCCCCGGTGAGTGAGGGAGACCGGAGCCGATCAGGAGAGGTCCCGTTAGCAGGGGCCCGCCGAGGCACACTGTCGGTGCCTGGGACCTGCGCGTCAGGTGCCCCGGTGAGTGGGGCTACAAGTGAGCATTGCGGGTGCCAGGAGCGGCACCAGAGCAGACCGGAGAAGACCCAGCAGAGCCCCGGTGAGTGGGGCTCAACGTGGTTGGTGGCAGTGCTTGTTCGCACCATTTGTGTTCTGCTCCTCCCAGCTGCACCGCGAGAGCGCGGGCAGCTGCATCAAGAGGGCATTTTTTTTTCCAAATCCCGGAGTGGGACCCAAGCGGCACAGTGGTGCCAGTGCTATTTTCCTTTAGGGCAATTGTGTGTTCAGAGTCCCGGAGTGGGGCTCCCCAGGCACAGTGGTGCCAAGGCCCATTTCCTACAGCTGCCCTGCCGGACCGAGGGCAGCTGCAACAAAGGGGGCATTTCTGTTTGTTTAGTAATGAGGAGGGGGTGAGACGCACCCCCATGCCCTAGTGCATTTCGCACATTGCTCCGCTGCATTGGCAGCCACAGGGATACTTTAGAGGCCCCAGTTACAGCCCTGACATTTTGGACAAAGGGCATTTGAGACCCACAGAAGGCCAGTTGGCCTGGGGTCAGCTTTATGGTGTAGATAGGGCGCAAGGCCCTAAGGTGATGAATGCACCTGGGGAGTGTCACTAAGGTGCCCTCCTAATTGTGAGTTATTGCATAATATGTTTATGCTGATGATGCCTATTGCATAGTGTGTTGATGCCTACAGAGGTTGCGTAATGTGATTATGCTTATGAGTTTGATGCCTAATGTGATGCAGACATAATGTGTTTATGTTGCAGGTGCTAATGCTAAGTACAGTATTTTACCAGTAGTCACTGGGTGTGTTGTTTTATGTGCTACTAGTGCTTTCTAAAGGTTCTGACAGTGGCCCGATTGGCCCTGTCCTGTATATAATCCCCTGTAAATATTACCTAGTGCCGTTGGCACAGTGTATATGTGTGATTATGATTCTAATGTGTTTTGGATAATACAAAGGCTATTTTGTATATAACCTTGTGTTGAGTTTCTTTTGTAGTGTGCCGAGTGTGTTGCTGCTGTGTGTGTGTGTTGCGCAAACGCTTTACACATTACCTCTGGGATAAGCCTGACTGCTCGTGCCAAGCTACCAAGGGGGTGAGCAGGGGTTATCTTCAGTGTGTAACTCCCTTGCCCTGACTAGAGTGGTGGTTTCTGCCTGGCTTAGGCGCTTGCCCTAGCCAACCAGAAATCCCATTTCTAACAGTGGGGACACGGGTGGGTAGGTTGTGGGTGGGGAGGTTAATATTTAGTATGTATATAAAAAATATTTTAAACAAAATATATATTTGTTTAGGTTTTAGTGTTTAGGTAGTTTGTGTATAGGTATAGTTTATGTTTGTCTCATGTGCAAATGTGTATTAATGGGGGTGGGGAGTTGATGTTTAACCTGTCTGTTGTGGCATATGTGTAGAGTAGGATAGGTTAAGGTTAGATAGGTTAGGTTAGTTTTAAGTTAGGATAGTGTAGGTAATTTAACATAGTTTAGTTTAGGCACAGTTTAGATAGGAATAGGTAGTGTAGGTTAGTTATTTTTAGATTTTAACAATTTTATGGTGTGTTAAATAAATATTCTTTTGTGCTTTCACAACTGCTTACTTATTAACGGTGTGACAGTTGTCATATATGCTTAGGTTGGGTTAACCCTGCTTAGGAATTCCTGACAGTGTTTGTATAAATGTGTTACTAGGTGGAGCAACAAACAAATGGAGAGAAAGAGGAGAAAGAGAGCTCATTCGTCTCCCCTGGCTATAGATATCTTAAACAAAGAGAACGAGCATAAGACTATGCTCCATGAAGACTCCAAAGTAGGAATTGCTTATTGCATAGTCAAAGCTTGTTGCTTATTGCATATAAGTCCCCTTAACAGGGAAACCATTTGGTTTTTTAGAAGAACCCTCACCCACCAACCTAGTTGGTGGCATGCTTCATCATCGGGTTCCCAACCGGAAGGCCGAGTGCCTCCCAGGTGTGCTTCAGTGCCTGATAACAGCAGAGCTGTTTTTTTGTGCCAAGTGAGTGCTGTGAAGGTGATAGGTTAAAAATACCTACAGGATACCTTGTCCTTTAATATATGGTTCCTGTGGTAAGGTTAAAAGTTTGCAGTAGAAGGTGGACGTGATTGAAACACTGGTCTCGCACGTCTCAGCTAGTAAAGTGCATACATGACTTTTTTAGTGAGGTGGTCTACATGTTGCAGCCATATTTGAAGATTGGAGTGGCTTTCTTCAGGACCCGCAGCTCAGGGTTGAACTATGCACACGCGCTAATGCGGCATAGGAATATCACTTATGGTTATTTACTGTGGTAGTTGCTGTACTTAGTACACGATAATTTATCGTGACATAGATCCCGGAGCGTGGCACGCCTATAGTCACACTTGCGTCAAGGTCGGTTGCCTGTGTAAGAACCTACTAGTTCCTCTCTCGGATCTCGGCCGTAAGTGATACTCCTATGCACACCTTAGCGCATGTGCATAGTTCAACGTGAGATCAGGGTTTACCCTGAGCCGTGGGTCCTGACGAAAGCCATTCCAATCTTCAAATATGGCTGAAACATGTAGACCACCTCACTAAAAAATTCACGTATGCACTTTACTAGCTGAGATGTGCGAGACCAGTGTTTCAATAACATCCACCTTCTACTGCAAACTCTTAACCTTACCACAGGAACCATATATTAAAGGACAAGGTATCCTGTAGGTATTTTTAACCTATCACCTTCACAGCACTCACTTGGCACAAAAGAAAACAAAAAACCAGCTCCGCTGTAATCAGGAGTTGAAGCACACCTGGGAGTTACTTGGGCTTCCGGGTGGGAACCCGATGATGTAGCATGCCACCATCTAGGTTGGTGGGTGAGGGTTCTTCTAAAAAAACAAATGGTTTACCTGCTAAGGAAACTCATATGCAATCAGAAACAAGCTTTGACTATGCGATAAGCAATTCCTAATTTGGATTGTTCATGAAGCATAGTCTTATGCTCGTTCTCTTTGTTTACGATTACTAGGTGGAGCACCTAAGGAGTAGACCATGTCAAGTTTGCAATGGACTCACTTAAGTGATCTTCAACGTGATTGTGGACTTTAAGTGGCATTCTTGCTGTGAATAGATACACAGCCCAAATCAGGTATTAACCTACTGTTGCACTGTATGTGTAAGTGATGCTACATGTTTTGTATGGATCATTTAGGTCAAGTCATTGTGACTAATCAAGGAAGTGTTGGGTGCCACAATGATGCCAGCCACTTACACACTCTCCCTTGAGCCATTTTGTTGTCACATCACTGTTGTTTGCTGGCAAGTATGCATGGAAGTATCTACCATCTGGGCAGAAACTTCATTCAGTCTTACCATTGATGGATCGCTAATTGTAGCACTTCATGCAGGTGACAATGGGTAGCTACTTGCTATTTTAGATGCACATAAGGATCACATAAACTATTTCTCTTGGCCTGCGCAGATTTACCCCTGAGTCTATGAAACACAATTCCCTTTAGATAGTAGGTAGTGTCTGTAGGGTGAGTACATCCACCATGGTCTACTTAGTCAAATCATGAACAGGCATACAACACGCTGGTTCTGATAAGTGATTTTATTGACACGTGAACCAAGGAGCAAGTGGCATTCTTTGCTGCAACAACGCCAGCATTGTTTGTGAGCCATTGGATGTCCAGACAGAGCCCATGGGGGATGCATGTCATGGGACATGTGGAGTAGAAGAGTATTCCAGTGAGGAGGAGGATCAAATTGCCATTAGTTAGATAGGCCACATCGACAGTCCACAAAGGATGAGATCAACAGGTGGGAAAGCAAATAGAGGACAGTACCAGTTGAGAAGTACACTGGCATGGACAAAAGAGAAACTGGCCAGGTGGCACAGAGAAATGCTATTGGCCAGTTTTTTGGTGGAAAGAGGTGAAGTCCACATCTTTTTCCTCTGATATGTGTGGTGCCTCCAGTGAGGGGGATGTTGTAGGTGCCGGAGGCAACAGAGGCAAACACAGATCGGAGGCAAGAGATGTGGATCCCCTGTACCCAGCAGCATTTCTCTGCACCAACAAGTAAGACAGCACAGCCCTAACAAGGGCCTGCTGGTTTGCTAGCACAGCAACAATGTTGCGCTGTAAGGCACCCATAGCTGGTATATAGGAGTCCTGCTTCCGCTCCACAGACTCAAGGATGTTGCAGAATGCCCCCAGCTGGTTGCCAGCTTCAGCAGGGCAGTTGTTTGTGCCTCTGCCTCATGACACTAGCAATGTCTGCCATGGACTGATCGAAGCCATTGAGTGGAGGGTAGGTGACTCGCATAGCCTCTGAGGTGTCCTTATTGGGACTAGGCCTGGGCAAAACTCAGCGAAGTGGCGCAAAGATTCTGCTGCGGACCACGAGCGATGGAGTTTGGCAAGTAACACTGCTCACACTGATTTTGAGCGCCGGGTGTTTGTTCCTGCACTGTAAAATCAGGTCAAACAGCACCACGCGCATTGCAAGAGGGCGCTGCTTTGTCCTGCCACTCGAGTAGATGCTCTAATTGAGCGGCAGCATCCTCAATGCGAGCAGCAGATTTCTCAACGCGAGCGGTCGCGACCTGCTGGGACCACCCGCACTGAGAAATTTTGCTGGGAGGTCTAGCGCGTAATTTTTTCTCGTGAACATTAGCCAACTTAATGTTGGTGAGCCGCTCGAGATAAAAAACTCCTCCCCACGTCACTTCACAGAGTTTTGCGGAACTTTGCGCTCCACATGGAACGCGGAGTAGGAAAACTCAGCGAACTCTGTCTGCGGAGCAGAATCCTTTGCCCACCCCTAATTGGGACTGGGGCACCTACGGACTCCTCTATGGTGCCTGCCACGGTCTCCATCCCTGCCCACACCACATTTGCCAGCTGCCACTGGACTCCTACTGCACGACATTGTAATTCAACTTCGGGATCCTCAAAGTCCAGGACTGGGAGTGGGCTGGCTGGTGGTGTTTGTTGAGTGATAGGTGGATCCTCTGGAGACCATGTGATGCTGTTGGACCTTCTTGCGACCGGAGATGGTGTCTGGATGGAGTATATGATTTGCTGGAGGGAGTCTTGGTTGAGGGTTGGCAGGCTGTCATCATTAGCAGGATCCTCATCCGGGACAGGCAGCTGGTCAGGAGTTGTTGGTACATCATCTGCAATGAAATAGATATATGTAGATGGTGATCCATGTTAGATGGTGACATGAGCAATCTGCTTGATAATGAGACTTCTACTAATTCCCTTTCAGGTCAACATTGATGCTTAGGACATCTGTTCCCACAGGGTTTGAGGCCAAGTTGCACTGTAGTTGCCTTTTAGATGGCAGAATCTCTGCATTGTTCACACAACCACTGTGTGACAAGGCTGACTTGTCATGTCATGACACATACTGCAACACAGTTACACAACTTGGTAGACCTGCCATGCCTACGCATGTGATATGAGGTAAGGTCCACATCTGCCTTGGTGATTTGCTTTGTTCTTAATGATGTCTATACTGATTGTGTTTTTACATATTGACACCACTACTGTGCACATTGCACCTATTCCCCAGGGTGCCTGCATTCCATGTGATCAGAACTCAGCCCACAGCGCCTGTGAAGGTTATGTGGGTATGGTCATGAATTAGTGATGATCCTGCAGTCCACCTTCCACACAGCACACCACAGCACTCTGCCTTGTTATGTTGTCTTGCATGCACATTGCACTTTCATGTGGCCAAGGGTTCAGTTTTTCACGCATATCCTACAATCCTATAAACAGCTTCTAACCTTGCTACACTGCAGGAATGTGTGAGGGCATGTACTTATCATGGGTTTCCTATTTGTGTATACTATTTGTGTGATTTCATTGCACACACAGTTTGCTCAATATTTGGGGGGCAGTGGGCATTGTGTACCAACTCTGATGGGATGGGCCCAGTCATACTAGGTAGATTGCTAGCACTGACGCTTAGCCCATTTCATCATTGCCAGAGTTGGTTATCTGCAGAGTATCACACATCATTTGACTCAGGCCCCCTCACTTGTACATGTACATGCCTCCTCTGACAATTCTGATTTTGGCCCATGGACTCAACTTACTGCCACACACTGATGGAACCCAGATAATACATTGACTCTCATCTGCCTACAACACCACCAATATGCATGACCATATCCAATGGACTGACTTTGCTGGCTATTTTAGAGGGTTATGGGTCAAGCTGTAGCCCACATGGTAGTAGTGCTGGAATTTATGGCATGTATCTACCCAGGTTTGCTACACAACTGGGCCCATCCAGCTCAACTATTCTTGACTCCTTCCCTTTGTGGTGGCAAACTAGTTAATCCTATACTTTGACAGGTTCCTGCTTCACATCCTCCGACTTTGACATATGTGACATGGTGAGACAATTTACCTTCAGACTCCCTCCTGTCACTTGCTACATCGTCACCCAGGGCCACATGGTCTCTTCTTTGTCATCCTTTCCCAGCTGAGACACAAGTGTGACACTGTCAGACACAGCACTGCATGTCTTTGTCAGGCTACCTTGCAGTACACATATCCCTTCTCACCTCCTTGCTATGCAGTATCTCCCCATTCAGATACAGGAGTAGTTCAACGTGCTCAGCCAGCACCTACAATGCACTGCACTACGAGGGGCCCACTAAGGCCACACACAATCTTTTGTTTCAACACACATGGTGCTCTGGTATGCATCGCTTGCATTCACCCCCACACCCAGTCTGATGTAGATCATGACAGGACTTCAACTGCTCCCTACCATGTCAGCTGACACCTGTGTGCTCTCACCCTGCACGCCGGGACACCTATGTGCTATGTACCTTCATGCAGTTTACTATCCATGTGGCTCTTGGCATGTTTCTATGTGTTGATCCTTCACATGCCTCACAGCTGACCCCCCTCTTAGGTGTACAGTGTCTCCTACGACAAGCCCATTCCTGCCCCTTTGTCCCGCTTTATTCTTGTGTAGTTGTCTGATGAGAGCATTTGTAGCACGGGGACACACCAGTGGTGTAACCAGGCGCTTTATAAATGCTAAATAAATAAATTCCATTCCATTGCTTTACAGTCCAGATTTGTCTACAAGGGCCCAAGTTAGACACAGTGACCTCATGGTGGAAGGTGGCCTGCATTGTAACAGTCAGGTTGGGCAGGGTTAATGTCTCCATGCATGATGTGTTGTTCTAGTCCATGTCTTTTGCTTTGTATTCTGGGTTGTAGTTCTGGTGACTGGTGACTCATCTTGAACATTCCACTGCAAGTGTCAGTATACAAAAGTGAACCTGGACTGGTGCTGCACTTCACACATGGAAGGGAGACATGTGACGGAGCTGGACTGAGGTGTGCCAAATGTAACTGGACAGTGTGATTTACACTTATGTGATGTTTAAAGGTACATGACCCAGATTCCTGACCTTTGCCCTGCACACGGTGCAGTGGAGCGCTGGGACATAGGTAGTTGCACTGCACAAATGACCTTTTTGCCTGCATTGCCCTTTGTTGCAGCTTACCCTGTAAATCTTGTTGTTCCTCGTGGGCTGCACTGTCATGTCCAGGAACTCCTGCCACCAACTCCTCTGGGATGACAGTTGCCACCTGCTCCTCCAAGGCTTCCAGCTTCTCCTGGGGTGTTAAGCTTCCTCCTCCTGTCTGCATGGATGTCTTTAGGTTGTTGGCCGTTTCTACTTTGTCCTGCGCTTATAGTCATGCCAGCGTTTTTTACAGTAAGTCTTTTTCTTGCCTGATGGCAATTTTAAGGTGACAAAGAGCTGATGTTGGTGCCCTGTCACCTCAGTGATCAAGATGTCATTCTCCTCCTCACTGAAATTGTACTTCCTCTTCCTCTTTAATTGCGAGTCTGTCTGAACATCCTGGCTGGTGCTGGGGTTGTTGGGGTTGCTGTCCTGGCTGCTGCTCTCTTCTCCCCGCTCTATGGCTGCCTTATGTGAAGTGTGCCATTGTTTTTCTCCAAAGGGTCATTTTTATTTGTTTTTTGATTGTGCACTCACAAGTGACGCTAAGGTGGTTAGCATTGCTTTACGTGCAGCTAACAAGCCTTACATCAGTTTTGTTCCCGATGCGTCAGTTTCCGCTGTGACATTACGCCCACGGAAGCATAACATTTATACGGAACATCCATGGCATTTAAAAATGCCGTCGCAAATCGCAAGTCATTTTGACACATTGCTGCCGCAATGCAGTGATGCACCACTTCTTGTAATTGAGACCCTAAGTGTCTACACACCTCCACAACATGTTCCATGTGTTCTTTCTCTTTCCTGGCGAATATAAGAATGACGTCCTGGAAACATTTCACAAATGTGTCCAAGTCTTTGAATGTGTGAACCATTGCCCTCTGAAACATGGATTTTGCTGAGACTAAGCCAAAGGGCATCCTTATGAACTGGAATAAACTTTGGGGTGTAAGTGGTGAAGTGCCTTGATTCCTCAGTTACCTCAATTTGGTGTTATGCTGAACGGAGATCCAATGTAGAGAACACCCTGGCTTCCTCCAGCATACACACTACTTCATTAATGTTTGGCAGTGGATAACAATCCACCACCAAATTGGAATTTAGGGCTCTTACACAACCTCAGACTTTTGTCAGCCTTGCGAGCCAACACAATGGGGGAAACCCCACTCTGATGACTCCACTTCTTCTATTTATTCCCTTGTTACCCAGATCCTTAAACATATCTTTCAACTCATCTCTCACATTCACCGGGACAGCACGGAGCTTCTGTTTCACACGAATGGCACTCTCCTTCACCTTGATTTTATGACTAAATCCTATCAATTTCCCCAATCTCTCAGCAAAAACCCTGGGGAACCACTGAATCACCCCATCTTTGCTCATGCCATCAGAAACTGTCAAAACAGGTTCCTTACTTCTCAGACCGAGAATGATTCCCAATTTCCAATGACCTCTCCAACCCAACATGTTGACACCTTCAGCAGCCACGTTTAGCTTTATCTGAACCACAGTGCCCTTGAGTTCAATTTCCACTTCTTCGTACCCCTCAGTGTGTATTCTGGAACCATCACAACTTTTAGCAATAATGTCTGACTCCTTCAGGGCATCCGAACACACTCTAGGGCATATTTACAAGCCCTTATCACCACAGGAATGGCACTTTGAGTGATGTTCCTGTGGCTATAAACCCTTCCCCTTATTCGCAAGGTGGCGCTTAGTCACTTAACGTGGCTTAACGCCGCCTTGTAAATAAGGCCCCCTTTCCTGCTACACTTAGCATGAAAGGGTTTGGGCAATGGGTGTTGCAGTGGGCGTTCTGCTTCAACACCCATTGATTTTGACGCTGTCCCCTATTTACAAGGTTGGCATTAATAGGAGGCAGCACCAAAATTTAGACCAGGGAAAACATGGTCTTAATATAGCAAAATAAGGAGAAATGCTTTATTTCTCCTAGTTTTTGCTGTTTCTATATGTGCAAATTGCCATGAATGGCATTTAAAAAATGACGATGTGCAACTTCTATGTGTGCTGCATAATCCAGTACACATAGAAGTTACATAAAAGGGAAACCTTCCTGCACATAAACAATCCTTCCCTCAATGCAGGCACCCTTGCACTATGGTGAAAGGGTGCCTGCGTTGGCGCTAGGCAGCTGACTTTAGTGCCAGTGAAGGGAGAAATGCAGGGGTGCACCGTATTATTGTAAAACGGTGCATCCATGCGTTTCTAAAGTGACGGAGCCCAGCGTTAGTAATTTTGAAGCTAACCTGCGCTCCGCCACATTCTTATACATATGCCCCTCTGTCTCCAAACTGTTGTACAACAATTTTTTGTAATAATAGTCCATGTCGAACCAGAATCCATGATCAATTCGAGCTCTACATTCAATATCCGAACAACAAATTTGGGTGGTCCCATTGCTCCCTCCTTCTCCAAACATCCTCCGAAATCCTTAATAGATAGCACTATGCTCATTTTGCCTCTACCTTCCACACTGTGATTAAACACATAATTCACGCACAACACCTTTCTCTTGACAGTGGTACTATTACTCCTTTTCTGGAAATCCCTGCACACACACGCAAAATGTCCAATATGCCCACATTTGTTATACTCCTTACCCACTGCTTGGCACTGTGATGATGACACAAAATGGTTAGTGCTCCCACACCGAAAACAATGAATATTCTTGCCATTTGTCTGGTAAGACAGGCCACCCCCACGCACATTTTCAGCACTCACACATCCTCAGGAGAACTCTTACTCTCCTTGTTCAAAGATTTCATTCATCTCACCGAGTGTTCTAAGGCTTTTGCAGTACTGATAACATCCTGCAAATTTGGATCAACCTTTACCCACAACTAGGCCTGGGCGGTAAATTCCGTTCCGCTCGCGGAATTTGCGGAATTTGCGGAATTTGGGTAATTTCGCGTTTTGCGGAGAACGCAGAATTACCAAAAATTCCACGATCCGCGGTTTCGCGGAATTTTTTGCTTGTTCGCGCTTTCAAAATGCATGTTCGCGAGATATTTCTCCCAGAGCACGCAAACACCGTTCGCGAACAGGAAAAAAGCATCGCAAACGGGCGGAACAAGCAATTTCGCGTGTTCGCAGAACTTTTGCGTGCTCGCGGAGATTTTTTACCGTTTCGCGGAGCTTTGCGTAGCGTGACTACGCAAATTCCGCCCACCCCTACCTCTACCTGAACCCTTTTGCTCTTAACATGTACAATCATTTGATCTCTGAGGAATTCATCAAAGGTTTCACCTTCCTCTTGTTCACAAGTGTAGAATTTAAACCTGTTAAGCGCTAAACTAGTTGTGGGCTGAAAATGATTCTCCATCCTTAGCATAGCTTCTTCGTAAACATTCCTGTAACCATGGCGCTCCATGTGCAGTAAGATTCTGAATACCACCTGTGCCTCTGAACCCAAAGGGTGTAAAAGAATGTTCTTCTTTCTTTCTCCTGCCATCCTTTCTCCATCTTTGGCTTTGAGATAGGTTATAAACTCCCCCTTCCATCCCACCCATGGGATAGGTGGTTCTCCCTTATTTTGCAGAAACTTTCAAGGAGGTAAAACGAATCAAAAACTCCAAAACACAGTTCTTTATGAAATGTTCCACTAAACTATGCTAATAATGTGGTATCCTAGTTAGCAAAATATTGTACTCAAACAAATTTTATGTGCCGGTAACTGACATCCACTGAGGCCCCTGCCTAGGGATACATTACTTACCACACACTCTGTGAGAGTCTGCCGTAAAGTCAGTTCACACACCAGTCCTCAGTTCCCAGCATGAATCTCCAATAGAGTAAAACAAACAACCAGAATGAAGATGCTGCCGGGATGCGGAAGCTCATATAAGAGACACCTCTGTGATGCACAGCACTTATGGCAGGTACATCACCATGGCAACACTTCTTAAACACTCCCAAATGCAACATTAGAGAAGAGTTTATGCGCCTTTGTGCGCATGCACCCATTCATTCTCAGGCATCTCGAGCTACAGCACAGTACAGTTAACTTGGACAGTTCCTTGTGCACACTCGGTCATTGAGCTTTGGCAGAAATGCAGAAAACCTTCAAAAACTCACAGCAACCCCATGCAGGGTCCGAAATCTTCATAAAAGCAGTAATTGTCCTCTTAAAAAGTCCTATATGATGAACACACTAATTGGTTGAAATTATAGAAAATGTTCTTGGGTCCAAAAAAGACGCTATCACTCCTGTGCTGCATGAAGTGTAGCAGATACTGTCATGATCCCAGCCACTGCATGGCCCTCTATGCCCTTGTGATTTGGGTGGGCATTTCACCTTTTCCATTTTTCTTCCCTTTCTCCAAGTTGCATGTTCACTCTCTGATGTGGGTTGCTGCGTTTGCCTTCCCTGGTGGCATGGTGGAAGCTATTAATCTTAGTCAGTTGACTAAACTCAATAGTCAATAGTCTACTTGTTAAAAATCCATTAGAACGCTCCAGAATCTTGGCAACAGTGACAGGTGCACCTATTAATCACATTCATGAGTCAAGACTGTCAAGACTAATTACTCTGCCCAATCTGAACGTTCCATGACACTGGGGGCAGCAGCAGGTGCCCTCTAAGACTGAATATGCTGCTCAAGTTGAACTTTCCATGACCCTGTGGCAGCAGCAGGTGCACTTGCCATTCAAACTCACGTGGAGTAACTTTAAAAAATCAACAGGTGTTGTTTTATAGAAACACGCAGCCAGTTTCTATTTAAAGGCTGTTCCTACCCTGGTTTCCTGCTTGGCCTCTTTGCCCCGCACTCACCTGCTTCCCTTCTCCGAGCCCCTTCTTTGCGCTGTTCCGGCCATCTTCAGTTCAGTGAAGGGTGCAGGTCCAGTCATCCTTCTCATCAAGCAGGGCAGGCGTCAAGCAGCAAGGTATCAGGGTGTCCAGCTTCTGTAGTATCCACAGGTCCAGGAATGTACTGAAGAGTGGGTCTGAGGGTCTGGGGCCCCCCTTTGAATTGGAAGAGGCTTCTGGAGTTTTCCCTCTACAAGGCGTCTGAAATTTCCTGCTTACCTGACCTGGTCTCAGTCTGTCTGGGTGCACAATAGGCTCATGTAAAGTCCTTTGTGAATGTGCTATGCCAGTGCCTTTGAAGTGCAAGTGTGGTAGAGGACAGCTCCACCCCCACATTAAGTCAGGACGGCCCAACACCCAGACCCTCTGTTGTATTCCTCTTAGGGTGTCTATAAACGGGCTTTCCAGTATCATGTCCTTATATAGGCACAATTCGCCCTGCCCTTATATAGGCATAAAATCCCAGCCCTTATTTAGGCATTAAACTGTGCACTCCAAATACAGGCATGGTCTCCGACATCCGTCCACCCTAACGTCACAACGAGTTCGTGAAGAACAGACCCTTAGGCTGCGGGACTTTCCCTAGCCCAGGACTATTGATTTCTTCAAGGTCTCATATATTATGCATGAACCATTATTCCTTAGGGGTTCATTCATGACGTCTTCCGCTGTCCGACTAACGTCAATGCTAACATTCTGAGGTAATTCTCAGGTATAAATATACCTTCCCTTGCCCCTGTAAATCAGAGGAGACCTCGACTTCAGAGGAGCCCGTTTCCCGGCCTGACGCACTGAGAAGACGCTGTCATCCCTGCACGCAGAGAGTCCAGCTTCCAGTGATCTAACTTCCCTTGCGGGGTGTTGGAGTTTGAGTCTGGCAAGAGATTCCTATCTCTCTCATTCTTCAGGTATGGAGCAGACTAGAACCTAGAGGGACTCTTGGCATACTAGGCATACTAGGCTTAACATACTCTTAGTATACCATAGTAAGGAATACTTCACCTACTTCATACCTCGTCCTACACCTAGGTTAGGTTAGGTACATTGGGGTAGAACTAGATTAGAAACGCATCGTATGAGTACTCGCATTTTTAGTCTGTGTTATTTATGTAACAGCATATGTACTAACAGATAATGCTCTCGCAGTATTATTTATTTCTACTGCTCACACTGTACATTATTTATCTCGCATACTGTCTTGTGATCGTAACAGCACATTTTACTTACACCAGAAACAAGACTGTTCAATAAATCTTTTATTGAAACGCCCGTCTATTTCTTTCTGTGTAACTTGGAGAAAACTAAGCATGCACAACTGAGCTGAGTGAAATAGTTATCTATTGTTTCCACGACTCTGGGACACGTTCTGATTCTAAAGGGAAACACAGTGGTCATGTTTTGCGGCTGCCAGAAACTACTCCCTTCTTGTTGTCAAGGAGTTTCTAGTGGCCTCTGAGCTAGCTGGCACAAGTAATTAAGTTTAATATACTCGATAGGGACATACTGACCTTAGTCCTAGGTCAAACCTATAGGATATATTATTCCAATGCGCAGAGCCTATTAGGGAAATAGGAGCTACACTACATAGCGCCCAACGGTTTGGTAAGGCAGTAATTCAACGTTAGATACTGAGTAACTCAGCCGTGCCTTTTCTCTCAAGACCCCTACCCTTATACTCCAAAAGACGTCTGGAGTGGGCAGGGTTAAGTATCCACCACGGCTACATAGGGCAGTACCCTATATATTAGCTGTTTGGTTTGCTCAACGTTGAAGGATACAGTGTCCCAAAATATTGTGCACCTTATCTTTGTTTCCTTGAAACTTGTTCTACATTTTTCAAAAAACAAAATGACTGAAGACGCCGGAAACGGTGTAGCTGCGGCTGATCCAGCCCAAGCAGCATTTTTTAACAATACCGGTTTAAATGAAGCCGAGGAGGGTGTTATAGACATCGCTCCAAACTTAAGAAGATCCATTACTCTAAAACTTATAAAACATGGCCTACCACCAAGAGGAGGTAGAGCAGTTTTCGTGATAGAGGCACACGAATCCTTTCAGACAGAGGTATTCTATTCATGGGTAATATTTCCTGAATCCAATTCAGTAACACACATGTTTCACTTCTACAAAGAAGATGAACAACCAGAGGAATACATTCCTTTCGAGGATATAGAAATTCCATTAACATACCAGGAGCATCAGCTCTGGTTTAAAGGCGCCTAAAACATCACAGAAACATTACCAGGCTCGGTCCACTAGGTAGACCAGGAGCAACATGGCCGATTCTAGCCGGCTACACACCTCATCCTGAACTGGATATAATGTCAGATGAGGACTTACTTGTTCAAATACAAGAATTAATAAAAATCTACAGACAATTGGTCCAATATGTCATGCGGACTTTAGTCCAACCACCATTAACCATTCCAAATCAAACCCCTCAACAGGCGAATACACTAAAAATTACACCACAGACTCTATACGCAGTCATGGGTAAAATGCCCACAAAACGTGAGCAAATTCCATTTTGGATAGCTCAAAAAATTACTCAAATCGAAGCAGTATTTCCAAATACTAGCCCGTATGAGAAACACAGAATACTGACAATCAGTTTACCGATGGGGATCACACCACACCTGGAAGACTGCACCACTTGGGGCTCAGTCTTTGCTGCCATCTACACTAAAACACACAGCATTCCGTCAATTGCGGTAATACCTGATGTCCTGAAACAAATTCAAAATGAATACGGGGCAGAGCCTGCTTTGAATTTAGGTATGAAATTACTAAAAAATTTCGACCATGTCTCAACAATACTATTATCTAATATTAAAGGGGAGGCAGCAGCAGTGGCGATCCGCCAAAAATTAAGGGAATTTGATGTTACAGAACATCAAACAGAGCTACCCAGAATTATAGAACAATCATATGCAGAATTAGGCAGAGATAGTTTGGGTGGAAGACCAGTGAAGCCGAAGCTATCTGAAAGTCCTGAGAAGGACTCAATTAAACAAACTCCTACATCTTCTAAAAAGAAGTGGGAGTCTACTAAACAAAAATCAAACGAGAAACGTTCTCAATCCCGAGGTAGGTCTCCTCAAAAGGAGCCCTCTGAAAGGAGGTATAACCTCAGGAATAGGGATAATTTGAGAAAACCTGATAGGTATCAAGATACTGATACACGTTCCTCTCGTCCCTTTCAGATCTCATCACAGACTTCGGAAAGAAGAGGACGATCAGAACATAGAGAAGAACGCGTGAAATCGAAAGACGACAAACACGCTCCAAAAACCAAAGTAAAACCTCAATTCTCCAAAAAGAAAGTAGCAGGTCTGAAGATCAGACATGCCGAGAATACTGAGAACACAACTCAAGAACGGAGAATGGGCTCAGACAATGCTGGACAGTGCAGCAGAAGTCACAATAGTTCGCCAGAACCTGAAGGAACTTCTGGAGATAGTGGACTTGAATGAGTACATGAGACAGCAACCTTCCCGGAAAGCTGGAAGCACGCCGAGTTCACCGCCTTACTCAAGAAACCCAAGGCAGACCCCAAGGACCTCAAGAACTTCCGACCCATCTCTCTGCTCCCGTTCCCCGCGAAGGTCACCGAGAAAATCGTCAACAAACAACTGACCCGCTACCTCGAGGAGAACAACATCCTGGACCCTTCCCAGTCCGGCTTCCGCAGCAACCACAGCACCGAAACCGCCCTCATCGCCGCCACCGATGACATCAGGACCCTGCTAGACAACGGAGAAACAGCAGCCCTCATCCTCCTGGACCTATCAGCTGCCTTCGACACGGTCTGCCACCACACACTACGAACACGCCTTCACGACGCCGGGATCCAAGAGAAGGCCCTGGACTGGACCACATCCTTCCTTTCCGGCAGAACACAAAGCGTCCGCCTCGCCCCCTTCCGATCCAAGGCCACCAAGATCATCTGCGGCGTACCCCAAGGCTCCTCCCTCAGCCCAACGCTGTTCAACATCTACATGGCACCCTCGCCCACGTCGCCCGACAGCACAACCTCAACATCATCTCCTACGCCGACGACACCCAGCTGATCCTCTCCCTCACCAAAGACCCTCACACCGCCAAAGCCCACCTCCACGAAGGAATGAAGGCCGTCGCCGAATGGATGAGGACCAGCCGCCTGAAGCTGAACTCGGACAAGACGGAGGTCCTCATACTTGGTTCCAACCCTTCAGCCTGGGACGACTCCTGGTGGCCAACATCACTGGGAACAGCCCCGCCACCCACCGACCACGTACGCAACCTAGGGGTCATCCTCGACCCCACCCTCTCCATGACTAAGCAGGTCAACGCCGTTTCCTCATCCTGCTTCAACATCCTCCGAATGCTCCGCAGGATCTTCAAGTGAATCCCCACCGAAACAAGAAAAACAGTCACCCAGGCCCTCGTCACCAGCAGGCTGGACTACGGAAACGCCCTCTACGCAGGAACGACGGCTAAGCTCCTGAGACGGCTGCAACGCATCCAGAACGCCTCTGCACGTCTTATCCTCGACATCCCCGACGCAGCCACATCACACCCCACCTGAGAGACCTGCACTGGTTCCCTGTCAACAAGAGGATAACCTTCAAGCTCCTCACCCACGCACACAAAGCACTCCACAACTCCGGACCAGCCTACCTCAACAGACGACTCAGCTTCTACACCCCCACCCGCCAGCTCCGCTCGACCAGCCTCGCCCTCGCCACAGTCCCCCGCATCCGGAAAACGACCGCCGGCGGCAGATCCTTCTCCCACCTCGCCGCCAAGACCTGGAACACCCTCCCCACCAACCTCCGACAGACCCAAGACCTACTGGCCTTCAGAAGACTCCTCAAGACCTGGCTCTTCGATCAGTAGCAGCACCACCCCCCTCTTCCCCCAGCGCCTTGAGACCCTTGCGGGTATGTAGTGCGCTTTATAAGTGACATGATTGATTGATTGATTGATTGAGTAGAGACTGTAGACACCAGGGTTAGTACTCCACAAAAGTTATATGACATAACACTCCGGATGGAGGGAGACAAATCTAGACAGGTGAAAGCACTTTTTTGGGAAAGACTATCAAAGTGCTATGACATACTTCTAGCAGAAAAGGACTGGCCACCACAATTTGTCAGGGAGTGCCCACATGGTGAGGACATAATTATGCCTGCCTTCTCCAACCATATACCAAGGCATCTAAGATATACATATGCCAGGAAATGGGCAGTGGCCCAGGCCCCAGCATTATATAAAAATCATGTAGGATGGGATGAGGACTCACCTCACCATAAAATACATCTGAAACATGAACCAACTGCACAAAGGCAGTATCCAATAAAGCAAGAAGCTAAAAAACAGGTCAGGGAGATCTTAGATCAACTTGAATATCAAGGGGTGATTGAAACATGCACCTCCTCAATGAACAATCCTTTGTTTCCTGTCTCCAAACCAGACAATACATATTGTCTAGTTTTGGACTACAGACACTTAAACACCTGTTCTAAAACTTTTGCAGTGCAAAATGCACATAGCACAGCATTAATGAATAACATTGTGCGTAAAAAATACAAAACAACATTAGACATCTCAAATGGTTTCTTTTGTCAAAACATAGCACCTGAAAGCAGGTACTTATCAGCATTCTCCATAATGGGGACACAGCGTCACTTTTGTCGACTCCCACAAGGGTTCAAGAACAGCCCAGGTTTATTCTCAGCGAGTGTAACGGAGTTACTACAAATTTATGACAATGAGGCATTGTCCTATGTCGATGACATCTATCTGACGGACGATGACTTGGACAAACACTTGAACAGGGTGAGCACCATTATACTGGGATTCGCCTCTGAGGGCTACAAGTTCAACTTTAAAAAGTCCTGAATTGCCCATCTCAATGTCCTATTTTTGGGATATGAGCTTTCAAGTGAAGGCAAGAGCTTGGCAGCTAACTTTCTAGAGAAATGTGCGCTGCTCCAACCTCCAAAAACGCTAACAAACTTACAATCCATCCTGGGTTTCCTAAATTTTGGAAGAACATACATTCTAAATTACGCAGAAAGGGTTAAACCTCTCTACGCATTAATCAAACCTGATTTTTCAATCAAAAATTGGACAAACGAACACACAGAAATCTTGTGTTCACTCCAGGCTAACATGTTAGCAACAAATCACTTACAAACACGCGTAAGTCAACGCAATTTGGTCATCCGAATAATTTCGGGTCAATGTGGATTCACCAACTTAACCTTCAATGAGGGTGAGAAAATACCAATTGCATACAAATCCCATTTGTATACACAAGCGGAAATGCGCTTCAGTTCAACTGAAAAAATTCTGACAGCAGTTCAAACCGCTGTAGCAAAAGAAAGAGCCTTAGCCCAAGGGAAACGCATTATTGTCGTAACCCCGGTACCAGCTTTAGAAGCGGTCACAAAAGCGAGCATTCCAAATGCTAAAGCATTACATCCAAGATGGATACAATGGGTTAATTCTCTTGCTGCAACAGATGTTGAATATGTTTTTGATCCAGATTTGAAAACACAAGCATTCCTGCAATATGAACAAGAATGTCCTCTGCCCACTGAGATTCTGCCTCTCGATCAGTACGAATTCATAAATTACACTGACGGATCCGCACAGCCCGCAATAGGGAGTAAGCAAGCTTACAGTGCAGCGTGTGCAATCGTTAAAGGTCGCATGCGAAATGGCATCTTCAGACCCATGGTCACAAAAACTCAATCTCTAGGAGATTGCACAGCTCAGCGAGCTGAACTACAAGCATTCAAACTGGCACTTGAAAGTACAGATCGAGAATTCCCCACACTAATAGTGTGCGATTCCGTTAACTGTGTTCAGTCGTATAATGACTACATACGAAACTGGCTTGAAAATGGTTTCAAAGATGCGAAAGGTGGCACAATAAAGCACAAAATGCTTTGGGAACAAGTAGTTCAGTTGAAAAACGAACTACCAAAGGCTTACGTGATTCGCACACTGAGTCATCAACGTGATGGCGTTCACGTTGCAGGGAATTCATTGGCTGACGAAGCCGCAAAGGGGGCTGTTCAGACGGCTTCCGTAGCTGCGATCACTCGTTCAAAAACAAAAATAGACGGTGAAATAATGTTGGCTGTCAATGCTTCAAGCAAAGGCAGCAGTGCAGCGTTACCAAAAAAGTTTCCACTCAAGTACTCTTATGTAATTGATGCGAACAACGTTCCTTTTGCTCGAATCCCTGGAGTGGGGGATAGGGTAATTCCAAACATGGAACGTAGAGCAGCCACATCAAGGGATCTCTAAAACAATTTTGACGTTAAAAGAGATGTACTGGTGGCCTGGAATGAATACAGAAATTCACATATTCATCAACAACTGCTTAGACTGTAAATTACAGCGAGAGAGCCACCAGACACCATGCTGCGAATGCGGCAACCCAGTACGGACACCATTGTTAGACAGCATCAGATTATCTACGCGCCTGCGTCCTACTGGACAAAGGCATTCCCGCAAATACTGAATCTAGGTTCCTATGGTTATGGCCTCAGCGCTCGGCTGACGCTCGAACTGTTATAAAAGATTTGCGAGTCTTTATCGGCATATACGCAATAGGCACGCTACATTCTGACCAGGGTCCTGCGTTTAGCTCTAGGGCTTACAAAGAAGCCATGGCCAGTCTGGGCGTTGCATTGCGGTACTCCTCTCCATTCCATCCTGAGGGAAATTCGGTTGTGGAAAGGAAAAACCTGGACATAAAGCAGTCTATAACAGCTAGGGTGTTCTCTAGGGGGGGTCACTCCATATGAGGTCCTATTTGGGACAAGAATGTGGGTACCAGACCTTGAACACGTAGGCACAGTGGTGGAAAATAAACCGTTTGTTATCAAAGATCGTTTGGCTGTTTTACAGGAACTGAATCAATTAAGAACTAAACAAAGTAACGTATTCCTACAGCCCACCACCACTGGGGATCAACCGGCTGTCCCAGCAAGGCCTGTCTGGATTCCAAAAGTTGGGCATCTAGTCAGAGAAAAGATTGCGGACAAGAAGGAATTTGGACCTTCTTACAGACAACCAGTACCTGTTCTAGCAGTTCAAGGAACAAGAACAGTACTTCTGCCGCCCCTTGCTGGAAGAAAGGAGAAAAGATTTGTGTCCATCGACCTCATCAAACCACAGTATGTGGCCAATACTAAATAGTAGGCCTCGTGGACTCCGACCTAGTAGCAGACGCACTCCTCTCGCTACTATCCAAGAGGTTCAGACTGAAAGACTGATAACCATCAAGAACTCAGCTGTAACTGATGGAGGACTATGCAACAACGCTATGGAACTCATCCCTCTTGACAACCAAGTAACAGTTCGTCCAAATACACCTGTCTACACCAATGTGGCAAGTGATGAACTGGTTCCAGTGATTTCTACAAATCCTGATGCAATTCCAACAATTGACAGAACTGCTTCTGGCTATTTCATTAACTTTGATACGTTCTCAGAAGATCCAAGTGAACCTGAAACGACGCCAGCATCATTCAAACTGAAGCAGCAAGTACAAGACTTTATTCACTTTCTGAAAAAGACTTATCTGGTTTCTCCATGGATTGAACTCTGGATTACATCTGGACTTTTTGTTTTCCTGCTCTGGCTAGCTTTGGTACCAACTGTGAGCGTGCTTATAAGTGGCAGATACATCCATGTGAACACTGAAGGAAAAGACGTGAATGTACTTTTGAAACCTCATAAATCTTCCCATCGTGAAGCAAGAGACTTGTCATCAGTGAACATCACAGCCGTTCCTATACAGGATGGTATAGTGTGGGACAAAACGGATTATGATATTTTCGGCCCGACGGAACAATTGAACATTCCACATTTGTTTAAAATTTCACTAAGTGATCTAATTACGTCCAGTACCTATTCAGATGATTGGGACTTTGAGACTGTGAATGACATAATGTTTGACTTAGAAAAATCTGCTGCATTTTCTAAACATGAATATTTAGAGGGTTCATCAGACTATGAACAAATGTATTGTTTTAACCACTATGGTCATCATTATTTGCATAAATCTGCATATCCAAGAAATGTGTTTAAGTTTAACCAATGGGAACATTGTCCTACACCACCACACGGTAGTTCAAGAACTTTTGCCAACAAATTTCCATATTTTTCAGGTTACAATACATCTGATCCAGAATCGTTTTACTACAAAAATGTAAACAAAACAGGACTGAAAATTATGTTAACAAATACAAAACAGATTTACTCTGCATTATTTAATGCCCAACTGTCTAGACAGGGTTTCGACTTTTGGAAAGACACAATAGACACAAAACAGTCTGGGGTACTAAAGATTGGCAAGTGCAGGGGATAGAAGCTTTATTTAGAGCCTGCATCATCCCTGAACAAATAATGTTTTTGAATGAAACTGTCCAACAAACATCTTGTCTTGGATTAGCCAAGATCAAAGAGATGAAAACACCTTCTGTACCAACTCCTGCCAGTGATAATGATACAAAGGCAGTGGTGACAGTTGACAATATACTACAACTCAACAGATCTAATCCTGATTGGGAAAAATGGTTGATCTGGCCCACAGACACGAATAACTGTCAGGAAAGATTCCTGAATAAAACTCAGGGCTTTACTATTCATAGGCCAGACCCAAGATATGTCCAAAGACAACATCCGGGGGTAGTAACAACATACAGTGTAGGAAAATTATGCCTCGATTGGCTGCATAAGTCTACACTACAGGATGTGAAACAACACTTATCCTTACTTAAAGAGGACGCAGACCTTAGGGAATTCTTTCTTGGACCAAGAAAACCGCGTCAAAAACGTTTCATATATGCCGGCATTTATGCTGCCTATAATGAAGCATGGAAAGTGTCACAGATGGAGGCTGCAGAACGAATACGTGAACTTGATCGTATTAATTTAGAGAAAACACTCTCTGTGGTCGACAATGGGTTAACAACTTTGTCCTCCAGAATATATTCATTGGATGGCATTGTATCCTCTGCTATCGACATTCTAGAACAAGATTTGGCGATGTTACAGCAAGGCCAGTCTCAATTACGTTCTATTATGTTATTAAGCTGGACGCTGCAATCTTTGCGAGCGGGCTATGTGCCTTGGCGTTTCATCAACACAACGGCTCTGTTTGCAGAATACAATCTAACTGATAAACAGATCGAACTGGCACAAAGAGGAGCAAGGTATACAGTGCTGAGCATTGAAAGACGGGAAAGTTACCATTCACAGTGGCAGAAAAACCAGCTACAGAATGGCTTATTCATGGCAAAATAACATTACCTGTGACTACTTTTCAGTTTCAGTATTGCCTCAGACGAATGCAAGCAGGCAAATATGAAAGGTTGGGTAAGGAATACATTAAGACATCTTGGGATTTACCGTATACATATAGATGTTGGAGTGGGGATCGTGAAGTGTTTTTGAGCGGTACACACTGTAAAAGTGCACTGAGCGGTTCACTTATATGTCAGGACATTTCTTTACACAGGGCTTGTAATGGTTCTGTGGCAAATTTGTCTTGCCATCAGCAGGGTACACCAGCTGCTGTGATTAATCCAATGTTTGGACAACTTTCTAATGGGAGTTACCTCATGTTGAATGATCAGAGTTGCTGCGGCATGTTGCCAGGCATCCCAAATCTAGTAACGGTCAACTCCAGGGTCACTTGCTATATGCAAGTATTGTTTCCCCCAATAGACACAGTCAGGGAGTCGCCTTTATGGCCTTCGCTGAACGTCTCTTTTATAAGATTTGATACTTTGAGCAGAATGAAAGCCATGCTTTTACAGCAAACAGTGCCTTTAACCTCGGCCAAAGAAACCTATGATCTACAAGTAGCAAGGACTTCGGCTGAGACTTTAATACGTACAAACTGCCCTATACATTTTGTAGAAATGATAACACGTATCTTCAACATGTCTGATACAAGTGGAATTGTACATGTATTTAAGAGCATCTGTACCGGTCTGTTAGCACCTTTCCAGGCAATACTCGGAATCATCCCGAACTTTGCACATTCGGTGTTTGGTGGCATACCATTAATTCTAGCACTTGTTGCCAGAATTCTATTTCTCTTCCTGCTATTGCGCTATGGCCAGCCTATTCGCAGACATCACTCCGAGTGAAATGGAGAAAGCTCTCCTTGCCTAAGACAAGACCGGAAACAGACACTGCGCCCACGAAAGCAGAACCAACAAACAAACAAAGATGCAATCGGAAGCGAGGCGAAAGACGGAGATGCAGCAGAAGGCGTAAAAACAAGAAGCCTTATCGCAACAAGAGATGGAACAGAAAATGAATGAGTCAGCCAAGAATGTTACCAACACAGTTGTAAACCTGTCATCTATGGTGTTAAACAAAGCAGAAATTGAGCTGTTGGAACTGGGTCTATCGTATTGTCCAGAAAAGAGCTTCAATTATGCGCAAACCCGCATGGATATATTCAAATTTATTCGGAAGTTAAAATTGAAAAAATATTATGAAACCAATCGCAGAGAAAGCAATGTGAATTTAAATCAAGTTTCAAATACACAAACAGGCGATTACAATCTCACTGCGGGAGATGCTGAATTACTGGCAAATTTACAAGCTTTAAGACAAGAAAGTAGCAGTGAAAATATTATACCAGTAAGTGTGAGTCCTATATCTTATGCAACAGTGACCACGAAATGAATGAAATGAAATGAAATGAAATGAAATGAAATGAAAAGACCATTTGTTAAGCGCAGTAGCTACCCTGAGGCGTCCTAGCGCTGCGGACAAGCGGGTGCAGGAAAAAAGATAAAAACTATACAGGTTTGTTGAAGAGCAGAGTTTTTAAGAGCCTACGGAAGAGAAGCAGATTGGGCTCAGCCCGCAGGTGGAGGGGAAGAGAGTTCCAGAGTTTAGCCGAGTTATAAGCAAAGGAACGGCCACCACTTCTGGTTCTCTTGATCTTGGGCACTAGGGCGAGGAAGGAAGATGCTGATCTGAGCTGTCTATTTGGGTGGTAGTGGGTAATCAGCGATCGGCTAATGACAGGGCCCGTTTTCCAAAAGGCCCTATGGGCAATGCACAGGGCCTTAAATTCAATTCTTTCTCTGACTGGGAGCCAGTGGAGGCTCCTCAGTCCGGGGTGGATTGGGAGTCGGCGGGGGATCTGAAGAAGAGTTCGAGCAGCGCAGTTTTGAATGACCTGAAGTTTGCACAGGGTGGATTGAGGGGCCCCTAAATAGAGGGCATTCCCGAAATCTACTTGTGAGAGAATGAGACCCTGGACCATAATCTGTCTTGCCTGAAATGGAAGCAGGGGAAGAATCTTTCGAAGCAGCCTTAGTAGACCATAGCAGGTGGCTGAGAGTTTAGCTGCTTGATGATTAAAATTGAGAGAGTTATCCAGCCAAATGCCCAGGCTTTTGATTTTATCCTTTGGCACAGGGGCGGGACCGAGGCAGATGGGCCATAGTGAATTTATATTTAGCTTGGGAGTTTTGCCTAAGAGCATAAGCTCAGTTTTGTCCCCATTTAACTTTAAACAAGAGAGTGTCATCCATTTGGCCACATCCTCCAGACATCCACTCAGGTTGTTAGAGGGAGTGTTTAATTGGTTAAGGGCCACCACTAGCTGAGTGTCGTCAGCATAAGTGATGATTTTTATGCCGAAAGGACGAACAATCTCAGCTAGGGGGCTCATATAAACATTAAATAGTGTGGGACTTAGGGAGGAGCCCTGAGGCACACCACAACTGAGTGGCTTGCTGGGGGAGGTGATATCGCCCTCGAAAACCTTGAAGGAACGATCTGCCAAGAAGGATGTGAACCAAGTGATGGCATTTCCTGAAACGCCTAAATTAGTAAGTCGGTGAATTAGTAGGTCATGGTTTACAGTGTCGAATGCGGCACTTAAGTCAAGGAGGATGATTGCTGCAGAGCCTCCTTGATCGAGGATCTTCCTGGCCTCCTCAGTTACAGTAAGGAGGGCGGTTTCAGTGCCATGCATGGGACGGAATCCTGTCTGAGAGAGGTCAAGTAAGTTGTTATTCTCCAGGAACTCTACCAATAATAAATTGACATATTTCTCCAGAATCTTGGTCAGCCAGGGTAACAGGGAAATAGGCCGGTAATTACTGGGGTTGTCCTGGTCTAGGTTGGGTTTTTTCAAAAGAGCCTTGACCAGGGCATGCTTCCAGGGGGGAGGGACAATGCAGGAGGAGATAGAGGCATTGAGCAGGTCAAGTATAGTGGGAAGAATGTAGGCAGTAGCTGGCAGCAGAGTACGTGGGGGTGCCGGATCTTGGGGAGAGCCAGATTTCACCTGGTGCATAATGCGTTCTAATATGGTGGAATTGAGAAGGGGGAAAGTGTCCAGGGTTGCCGAAAAACAGGGTCCTGCACATGAGAGGTTGGCAGGAATTATGTTGGGCTGAATGGGGGGAAAGGAGGTATAAATTGTTTGGATTTTCTGGAAGAAGAAATCTGCCAAGTTGTTGCAGCGACTTTGGGCGTCAATAGGGTTTGGTGATTTATCAGGGAGTTTGAGAAGGGTTTTAGCGATTCGGTAGATTTCTTTAGGCATAGAGGCAGCTGCTTTAATTTTTTCTTCAAAGTAAATTGATTGAGAGGCTTTAATTTCATTTTTATAAGCTTTTATTGCCTCCCTATATGCAAATTCAAACAGAAATCTAAGTTTCAACCTTTAACAAAAAGAGACGCCCTAGATATCTTCAGTGAATCGGTAACAAGTGAAATCAAAAATCTCAAGATTCAAACTAACAGAACTGTTAAAAATACAATTACCAACAAAATGCATATAATAGATTGATGAAAAAACTGCAATCGAATGATCAAATAATTCTTAGAAACTCTGACAAAGGAGGCAATTTGGTCATATGGCCAAAAGACATGTATATGGCAGAAGCAAATCTACAACTGGAGGACAAAAGCTGCTACAAAAAGAGCAATGTACAAATAGTTCGGGCAGCATGGAACGAATACTATTCAAAATTGAACGGTTGGCGAAGTGCGGGTTTACTCAGTATGGATGAGTTTACATTTTTTAAAAATGAACATCCCACTATGCCCGTTGTATATTTTATTCCAAAACTACATAAAAATGTCAACACACCTCCAGGTCGACCAATAATTTCGGCTAAAGGCAGTTTACTGGAAAACACATCCAAATACATTGACTTCTTTTTACAAGACTATGTCAGAAGTTTACCCTCATTTGTACAAGACACGAGTGATTTTCTAAGGCACATCAATGATTATGTATGGCATGCAGATGACTTGTTAATATGTTTAGATGTAACATCGTTATATACAAGCATATATCATAAAGATGGGGTAAGGGCAACTGAACATTATTTAAATTCCAGACCCTTACAGCTGGCCCAACATAATAAGATGCTAATTACAATGATCATGTATTGTCTAAACAATAATTATTTTTTGTTTCAAAATCAAATCCTACAACAAATCAGAGGAGTAGCTATGGGGGCATGTTTTTCCCCTAGCTACTCCTGCATCCACATGGGTTGGTGGGAGGAAATGGTTTTAAATAAACAACACAAACCAGTTGTGGATAGCCATATAAGATTATGGCTACGCTATATAGATGATTTATTTGTCATATGGCGTGGAACAAGAAGTACAGCAGATGAGTTTGTTGAGAACATCAACCAAAATGACCTGAATCTAAAATTTACTGCTACTATAAGCGAGTGCTCAGTATACTTCCTTGATTTGGAAGTGTACATAAAAAATCAGAAGATTGAGACCCGCCTCTATCGTAAGCCAACAGCTGGCAATAGTCTCCTACATACTACTAGTCATCATCCTCAGCATTTGATCCATAGCATACCATATGGAGAAATGCTGAGGATAAGAAGAGCATGTAGTACAGAAAATGATCTAAAGGAGGCACAACAGCTTAGCAAAGAACGATTCATTGAGAGAGGCTATAAAACTAATATCATTGATATAGCGAGGGAGAAAGCAAATCGACTAGATAGACAAGCATTATTAACAAAAAAGTAAAAGCAACGAAGGATCAGAATGAGTCTACTAGCAATGAAATTAGGCTAATAGTAACATACAGCCAGCAACACAACTCACTGCGCAAAATTGTGTACAAAAATTGGTCGATAGTGCGCAGTGATCCGGTAATTGGTAAAATGATGCCAAAATATCCTAGTATTACCTATAGGAAATCACAATCCATGAAAGATTCAATAGTAAGCAGTAGCCCTGAAATCAAACCATCACCTAATTGGTTAACTGCTCGCAGAGGATTTGTGAAATGCAATAATTGCCGAGCATGCAAATGTGGGATTAACAAAATCATGTATAACACCCCCTTTTCACAGTATCCAATCAAGATATCCAAGTTTCTAACATGCCGGACGGAGTATGTGGTGTACGTGTTGGGTTGCCCTTGTGGGCTGCAGTATGTGGGCAGTACTAAATTACAGGCCCACAAACGTATACTGCAGCACATGAGGGCAATTACCAACAGTGACCCCACGTATCCAATGGCAAGACATTTTAAAGAAAAACATGATAACAATTTGGATATGTTAACATATTTTTTAATTGATTCCATTCCCGTGTCTAGAAGAGGAGGCAATCGTGAGGCCAAACTTCGTCTCCTTGAAACAAAATATATTTTAGAATTAGACACCAAGACTCCGAATGGACATAACTCCAGTGAAGACTTCCATACATGCTTATGAATAAAATAAGGATGGAATAATATGAAAGGTTCTATAAACAGAACGCTGCTTCGACATTATGTCATAATGAAATCAACACAGATATTTTAACAACACACGTCTTTTATGTATTAACTAGTTTTAATGGTAGCACTTTATTTATTCTTGCACTTGCACTTTAAATTGGAATTTAGAACATACAGAAAATGTAATCAGTTTTTAAATGTAATAGTTTACATTATGTGCATAGGAAATCAAAAATAATAATGCTTGCAAAACCAGAGACACAACAACGTAGACAAATTGAAAGTCCAGGTAGTATTACTACCAGCAGATTAAACATGAATCATGTATAGTTTGAAAGAAAATCTAATGTAGAGTAAACCTGTAATATGCATAATATATGATTTTACAACCTTTATTTTATTTTCTTATTGAAATAATGTGGACTCTAATAGGTTTCAATGTGACGTTGTGTGTTTTATCAAATATTGTTTTTATACATAGAAACGTTTTTAGAACAATGATGTTGGTATTTTACCCAAATTATTCTATGAATCAATTTTAATATTTAACCTGGTTTTAAATAAGTGAAGTAATCTTATTTATGGCAGCATTTTGCACATTGAATTGTAGATGGCATAGAATTTACTGAACAGGAAAAGTATGTTGTTTATGTCCATGTAATTTAAGTGTCACGTGTGGGCACACTAGCACTTTAAAAGTATCGTGGTAACTCCAGAGCGCGTCATGTGATCAAGGCCGAGTGAGGCCGAAACACGTCATGGCGAAAATGGTGGCAAAATAAATTATTTCACGCACAAAATTGAGGTCTCGCAGTCCGTTTTTCCCAGAGGAAGGGAAGTGAGAAGGAACGGCGTTGTGGGGTATTTAAGAGCATCTGTACCGGTCTGTTAGCACCTTTCCAGGCAATACTCGGAATCATCCCGAACTTTGCACATTCGGTGTTTGGTGGCATACCATTAATTCTAGCACTTGTTGCCGGAATTCTATTTCTCTTCCTGCTATTGCGCTATGGTCAGCCTATTCGCAGACATCACTCCGAGCGAAATGGAGAAAGCTCTCCTTGAAAGAAAGTGCCGTGAGCGAATAGTACAGCTATTGGGCATGACTCGTCTACGGGACCTTAATACAACTTGGTTCCTGTCATTCAGACCAATCTGGCAAGATTGCATCTTACCTGTTCTACGATGCCTGCTATGCGGTGAAGAATGCGTGTTGGACACCTGTCTAACATTTCCATCAGCAACGCCAACGGATGTCGATGCTTTGCTGGTCCCGATAACGGCCCATGCTCTGTGTTGTCCCCAGAGGCTACCAATCCTGATGTCAGCATTCATTGAGATCTCACAGATGCTTCCGGCTGCTGCTGAGGTACGAGAAAGATCTACAGGCACACAGGTAACAACGGACGCGAACATTGCTGCGGCGACCTATGCTGAGAGCGATGCTTCCCATCTCTGTGCAATTAATCTGCTACACGAGGTGTTCCAACTGACGCCAACTACAGTGGACGATGTTTTGTCTATAGAGATAGATGATCTCATGTTTACACCAGACCCGTAAACTGACTCTGATTCAGCGTACTGTGTTCCAAAGATGCAGTAACAATTTGGCCTTCATTTTTAAAACAACTTGGAACTCTACCAATATTGAACTTTTGTCCCATTTTTTCAAACGAAAATGGCACTTCCATCTGCTTAAAGTAGAACTAGCCTTATAATACAGACTTCAAGGTACTTCCACGGACACTTAGTCATCTTGTGTGTCTAAAAACAGTTCATTTATTTTCATGACATGAAATGACTTTGATTTTTGAACAACTTATCGATCTTTTTCTGTCACATGTAAATATTACTGCTTATTTCATTTATATTGCATTTTATTTGAAATGTATGCCTAAAATGAAAAGCAATGCTTAATATGTACAGTACCTTTTGCATTTTTAAATATGTTTTTTAATGCTTTTAGGAAATATTTTTTAATATGCAGTACTCCATTTTAATGTTTAGCATTTTAATATGTTTAGCATTTTAGTATTATCGTACACACGAAAGTGGAGTGGGTGTTGTATTCCTCTTAGGGTGTCCATAAACGGGCTTTCCAGTATCATGTCCTTATATAGGCACAATTCGCCCTGCCCTTATATAGGCATAAAATCCCAGCCCTTATTTAGGCATTAAACCGTGCACTCCAAATACAGGCATGGTCTCCGACATCCGTCCACCCTAACGTCACAACGAGTTCGTGAAGAACAGACCCTTAGGCTGCGGGACTTTCCCTAGCCCAGGACTATTGATTTCTTCAAGGTCTCATATATTATGCATGAGCCATTATTCCTTAGGGGTTCATTCATGACGTCTTCCGCTGTCCGACTCACGTCAATGCTAACATTCTGAGGTAATTCTCAGGTATAAATATACCTTCCCTTGCCCCTGTAAATCAGAGGAGACCTCGACTTCAGAGGAGCCCGTTTCCCGGCCTGACGCACTGAGAAGACGCTGTCATCCCTGCACGCAGAGAGTCCAGCTTCCAGTGATATAACTTCCCTTGTGGGGTGTTGGAGTTCGAGTCTGGCAAGAGATTCCTACCTCTCTCATTCTTCAGGTATGGAGCAGACTAGAACCTAGAGGGACTCTTGGCATACTAGGCATACTAGGCTTAACATACTCTTAGTATACCATAGTAAGGAATACTTCACCTACTTCATACCTCGTCCTACACCTAGGTTAGGTTAGGTACATTGGGGTAGAACTAGATTAGAAATGCATCGTATGAGTACTCGCATTTTTAGTCTGTGTTATTTATGTAACAGCATATGTACTAACAGATAATGATCTCGCAGTATTATTTATTTCTACTGCTCACACTGTACATTATTTATCTCGCATACTGTCTTGTGATCGTAACAGCACATTTTACTTACACCAGAAACAAGACTGTTCAATAAATCTTTTATTGAAACGCCCGTCTATTTCTTTCTGTGTAACTTGGAGAAAACTAAGCATGCACGACTGAGCTGAGTGAAATAGTTATCTATTGTTTCCACGACTCTGGGACACGTTCTGATTCTAAAGGGAAACACAGTGGTCATGTTTTGCGGCTGCCAGAAACTACTCCCTTCTTGTTGTCAAGGAGTTTCTAGTGGCCTCTGAGCTAGCTGGCACAAGTAATTAAGTTTAATATACTTGATAGGGACATACTGACCTTAGTCCTATGTCAAACCTATAGGATATATTATTCCAATGCGCAGAGCCTATTAGGGAAATAGGAGCTACACTACACCTCTATTGTGATACTGCCTGGGACGGATACACAAAGGCCAACTACACCTAGTAACCTAGTCATGTGACCCAGGATACATGCTGCAGGCAGCAAATGGTTAGGACAAGAAAATGACAACTTTCTAAATGTGACATTTTCAGAATTATGACTTGAAATCCGACTTTACAATTTAAGAGGTTTTTAAATTACAATTCATCAGGCACCAAACACGACTTTCCTTCCAGCTCCCACACAAAAGTTAGCATTTATTAAATGTAATAAGGTAATTCAATGCTATATTATAGGAGAGGTAGGCCTCACAGTAGCAAAAAAATAATTTAGGAGATTTTCACTACTAGTATATGTAAAACATAAACGTACATGTCAAACCTTTTAAATACAGTGTACCTTGTCCCATGGGCTGTTGAGGGCCTACAATAGGGGCAACTTATATGTAGTACTGTCATGTGTTCTATACAGGGCCCATTGTAGTTTTCCCTATGTTAGCCTAACTGTGCCCGACACAGGCCGCGTTAGCTTTCCACATGTTACTATATAAACACGTTTGCTTCTGTGCCACATTATATTTTCACACCGAAACCTGCAGTTGTTTTCTCATTCTGTTCTTTCCTGGGATTTAGTCTGAACAACAGACTAAGTCAAATAACAATGTCTCTTGCTATTTTGTTCTGGTTAGGCACTCTCACTTAGACACAACACAGAAATGAAGCTGTTTATGAACATGTAAACCTTGTCATATAGGTATGTACAGCAATGTAACAGACAGAGATAGATAGATATTTCCTGCAAGCAGATCATAGCTGTATCTGAGATGTAAAACATCTGTTCATGCTAATGTGCGGGGTCCGCTGCTGAACCAAGAGATCTTTGCTATATAATCAGTTTGCTTCTGTAGAAGGGGAGGGGGGTTGGGCTATTCTGTCTTATAATATGACAGGGCTTTTTATAATATATGGTTTAATGACAATGCTGGTGGTATTTTTGCTAGGCAGTTGTTTTCTGATTGTGGCAATATACTGCATTCTAGAGCATGATAGTTGAAATAAACATTTCAAACTTGCTTCGTGTCTCACTCATATCTTATTGTGGATGAGTACGAGTGTGTGAATGAAAGGGAGTGTCCTGCCACTGCGATTCCTGAGAGGTGTCTGGAGTGTTGTGCTCTGGGGTGTAAATTTGCTTGTCTCTTTTGATATGAGTAGGATGCCAAGTGAGACACTTAAGCTAGTCAGACTAGGGCTCATCGTGCTGAGGTGGTATGGTGACTTATCTACTAATGCTCTATGGTCCCAAGCATAGTTCTGTTCATGAGCAGAATCCCTGCAATATGATGCTGCCAACATTTGGTCTCAAACTTTTATGCGGGAACCCTGAGTAGCGCTTGTGCTTGTCCACAATACCCTTGCACCGTCTTGCAGCAATGCCATGGTGCTTGGGATTTTTCCTCTGCAGTTTTTAGAAATCACCTAGTTCTGTTCGTTTTTCAAGCTTGAATATTAAAAGGTTTATACCCCTACTTTTGTGCTGCCTTTTTGAATCCTTTGCTTATTAAATGATGGTTGTTGCAATAGTGGCGAATTGCCTTCATGCGGTTGCCCAACACTTACTTCAGCATGGTGTCCCTAATGCAGGGGCTCCTGTAGTTTTTGTGATTGAGGCGGACGCAGCGTACCACTTTGGCATTTTGTATTCCTGGGTCACTTTTCACGTCGTCATCGCTAATGAAAATATGTTTCATACTTATACTGCTTTAATTTCATCCATCCCCATGTTCAAGGCATTGTTCGTATGGGCCCCTTAAGTATTGATGGGGCCACCTGGCCTACTCTTGCGGGCTTTACACCATACCCTCATTTGGCTGGTCTGAATTTGGCACGTGCGTCAAATGACCATGTTGTTTTTTTATATAAACGCGTAATACAATTTGTTTTCTGTGCCTTTTTGGCGGGTCCAGCTAGACCACACCAATTCCCGTGACTTGCTATTAGTCTGGTAATTGTGAATTTGGTTATGGGCACATTTCCCGCTGATCCACTAAGTGGTAGGTAGGTTCTCATCGTACCACTGGGTGTAGATAAGTTTCACATTAAGGTCCTGAAGAATCACCACTGATCCCCCAGACAAATAGGCGAGAAACATGTTGACCCACCAGGAGTAGAGCGCCCTTATCGTGACCCATTATAGTCAGATAGTCGCCTCTCCCCCCCTTTTTTAATCAGGCAGGGACCCTGCTAGAATAAATTTGGTTCCATAGGACCCCTGACCTGTTTTAATCATCGTACTCACTACTACATCCAAACACACCAGGGCCCTCACACCCACTGCACCAAACGGCAAGGAACAAAAGATCTCCGATAAAGAGCTCCTTTATGGGTGCCCGTCGGGTATTGCAGCGCCGACCCGACGAGGATCAGGCCCATATGATGAAGCATGACACCTAGCTTGCTGGGTGTGTGAGGGCACTAGTTCCTAAAGGAGGAATTCCTCTCCTCCCACCACTCAACTGACAGGTCAACCTGCCTCATGTGACTATAACTAGGTCTCTGATCAAGATTTTTAAGGCACCATGGAACTTCGTACCCTTCTTCCTTTTGACACCAAATCGTGAGGACATTCCATTTTGGATTGCCCAGAAAACTGATCAACTTGTTTTTGTGTTTCCCCTTACGGGTCCACAGCAAAACTTTATTTTACCCATGTGTTTGCCTAATGGTCTGGTTCCACCTTTGGCCGACTACAACAGCTGGGGGACCGTGTTTGCCACAGTGTATACTCTCTATTATGGCACTCCCTCGATGGGCGTTCTGCTGAATGTCCTCACACAAATAGAGAATGAACATGGGGCAGGTATTGCCTTTGATTTGTGGATGAAACTTGTTGGAAATTTTCCGGTAGTCTCTGAAATGAGGCTTTATAATGTTAAAGGTGAAGCAGCTACTTTGTCTATACACCAGTGACTTGCCACAGTGGCAATTGCAGACCATGAGGGCGAGTTGCCTGTTATTATTTCACAGGTGTATACGTCCTTAGAACATAATAGTTTGGAAACCAGACCTTCTGTCTCCACCCTTGTAAAATCAGCTTCTTACAAAGATGCTCGCCCTGCCCCTGATTTTCCTAAGAAAACATGGAATGAATCTAAACAACATCAACAAAAAGGTAGAGCTTGTGGCAGTACACCGCCCCCGGAATACTCTGAACGACATTCCGATTTTCGTGACCATTCTAAAATTAAAACCCCTGATCGATTTCAGGTTCCTGATACTTGTTCTCCTCGTTCCTTTGCAGGACTGGTCTGATCAACTGTGCGACAGAGGAGAGTGATCTTATCATAGACAAGGAGAGTACGTGCAACCTAAATGGGACACAAAATGCTCTTTTGATGTGAAATTGAAGAAGGGCGATCAACCACCTCCTTATAAGCCCCCTTTCCAGAAAAACAAAGTTGCAGCATTAACAGCTAAATATGCCCCAGACAGTGGGAACCCTTCTCCTGGATAGGAGTTGGATGGTGACTCTCCTTGGCAGTGTGGCAGAAGTCACCATAGTGCGCAAGACACTCTGCCAGCTTCTGGAGACGAGAGCAACTGAAACTTTTGTCATGGTAGGAAACGCAGACACATGTGTATAGCACTTAGATATTCAAAATGAGGGTGACGTTGAACGCCCCATTAAAGCTATCTTTTGGGACAATCTGACTTCTTCTTATGATATTCTTTTAGCGGAGGTAGATTGGCCTCCTCCTTTTATTCTTGCTTGTCCCCAAGGTGAGGATGTTATCCTCCCTTCAATTTTGTATCTAGTTCCAGACGCAGGTAAACAAGCGTATGCTTCTGAATGGGCCCTTGCTTTGGCCCCTGCTTTATATGGTAACCAAGCTGGATGGGATAAAGATTCTCCTTTCCATATAATACCTATATGGTCCACACTGCAGTCTCAGCCACAGTATCCTATTAAACGAGAAGCCAAATCGGCCGTTAAACACATTCTTACTCAACTAGAGTATCACAGAGTGATTGAACCCTGTGTCTCACAGATGAATAATCCTCTTTTTCCGGTTTCAAAACCTGATCAGTCTTATCGTATTGCATTAGATTATCAACATTTGAATAGTCATACTCGCACTTTCGCTTTTCGCTGCCCATAATAAACATAGCACAGCTTTGATTAATAATATTATTCATAAAAAATGTAAAACCACGCTTGATATTTCGAATGTTTTTTTCAGTCACAATTTGGCACCTGACGTACTTAATTGAAATGCTACACTATATAATTTCAGAATCGTGCCACGTACCACATGAATCACAACACAGCTTTGGTATCCTTGGTTTGGGGTGACGCTAAAAATGGGTTTTTAGCACATATGTTATCAACCGAGATTTCCCACATCGTCAGCATGGGTTTCCACACCTTCTCACTATTGGACGCATCATAATGTAGCACCAGAGCACAAGTGCGTTTGTGCTGTGTGTTGTCTTCACACTGTAACCAGCAATGTGCTGTTTATGGTATATTTTAGCCCTGAAGAAGTTGTGGGGTATTCCCTATACAACGAAACATGTGTTGGCTGGCTGAAAGAAGAAAGAAAATAAAGAAAACAAAGACAATCATTGTGTTTCAATTATCCGCATAATTTGTGATACTTTTAAGCTTGTGCTCAGGGCGCTTGGTGTTTATAATTGTAGTGATCTTTTTTATCCCATTTGAGGGGGGTAGGGTGAATCCCTCTTCCTTTAAAGCACCGCAACATATTCAAAGGCCTATCTCTTTAGCACAAGATAGGTGAACGTCACCTTTCACCCTACATGCATTCACCCCACATAACAAATGCTTGCCTGGGATAAGGTTCCTTTCGATATATACAATCATACCGAGACCCTGCAGATTCCATATGTGTTCAAAGTTTCTATGGGTGATGTGATAGTACTGGGGTTACAATCAGATGATTGGGATGTTGATACTGTAAATTCAATGCTTTTCGAATTACAATATCATACTGTGTTTGAATCAGAAGATTTATATCTTAATTCTGCTAATTATGCTGAGATGTTCTGCTATCACCATGATGGACATAATTTTTTTAATTGGGCAAGTGGACAGCATCCCCGTTATAATTATACACAGTGGGAACATTGTCCATCTCCACCACAAGGAAATTAAAAAACGTAGACAAACAAGTATACATATTTTACAAGTTATGACATTTCAGATCCAACGTCATACTATTTTGAATTGGTTCCAACATGGTTGAAAAAGTATATGCTTAGTCAGATCAAGCTGATATATACGGTTTCATTTGTTGAACAACTGACCCTTAAGGGTTATGATTATTAGAAAGACAATATTGACATGAAATCAATTAGGGGTACAGGTCCAAGGCACAGAAACTTTACTTCGAGCCAGTCTGAATCCCACACAAATTATCTTCCTAAATGAGACAATCCAACTACTTGTCTGGGATTGGCTAAAATTAAAGAACTGAATAGCCCAACAATTGCTTCAATTGCCTGCTTTGATAATTGGCAATCTTACACAAATTATCCAGAAGGCCAGTTAAATAGTATGATACAAAATTGTACATTTAACTCCTCATTTGCAACTCCTGGTGGGTGGTTATTGTGGCCAGTAGACACTAATGGTTGTCATGCTGGTTTTCTCAATACCACCTCTGGTTTCAAATCAGGTAGACCAGATCCACGGTACTTACAGTCAACCCATTCGAACACTATTACCACATATTCAGGGGGTAATCTATGCCAGCAATGGTTAGAACGTTCCACACTGTCTGCAGTGAAACAATATCTTTCTCTTCTATCCGAGGATATACATTTATCTGATTCTTTGTTGGGTTCTAAATCCCCTCATTCTAAAAGATTTGTATATGCGGCTTACAATGAAATTTGGAAATTATTGCAAATGGAAGCTGCTATGTGTTTAAGACAAATTGATCAAGATAATTTGGATGAACTACTTGCTGTAGTAGACAACAGTATTAATGTTATAATCTTGTATTTATAATTTGAATAGCATTGTGTCATCTGTTATTGATATTGTACAGAATGATATGTCGACATTATATCGACATTATATCATGGTCAGAGTCAACTCAGATATATTATGCAGTTTAGTTGGACGTATCTGACACTCAAAAATGGGTGTGTTCCTTGGCATTATCTGAATTGTACTGCTTTGTCTCTGCCTTTCAATTTAACACACAAACAACAATTAATGGCTATGAAAGACACAACATATATCATGCTACATTTAGAGAAATTAGAAAAAATCCCATTCATTGTAGCCAAAACGCCTTCAGTGGTATGGTTAATACACCGGGTTATCTCATTGACCATGCCAATGTTTCAATTTAGAGCTTGCATGAGCCATTTTCTGATAGGTAGATATGAACCCCTTGGGAGCAGCTACATCAATAAATTATGGTCCCTGCCATTTACCTATCGCTGTGAACGTGCTGGTAGAGAAGTTTTTCTTATGGGAGAGGAGTGCGACTCCTCTGGCGGTCATTCCCTTGTTTGGCAAAACGTTAAAATCCACAGCGCTTGCAATGTTTCAGTGCCTAATTTGACATGTTTTGATTTTAAAGGAACTCCAGTTTCCGCAATTCTCCCCTTCATTACTGTACTTTCAAATTGAAGCTATCTCATGCTTAATAATCAAGACTGTTGCGGTATGTGGGCGGGAGTCCCGTATATATATATATTTTTTTTATTTGTCCTCATATCATGCAAAGGTGAGATATAGAAAGACCAGGATCCTCTTCAGGCAACTTCACCGACCTGGATCATTCTCACCTCTTCTGGAACTGTGGAAACCTTCTTGGTCTGAGGTAGAATACTGTCTTTAATCAAAATCACTAGTGGTGCCACCACTGTGCCTGATCCAGAATTTGTTATTGCAAGGCGAGTAATCATAGGACTTCCCTTCCTGCCTTACCTTTTTCTCTTTGCCTACTCTAAGAGTCTTTCCTATCCCATACCTCCAAGAAATTCATTCGCTTTCTTCCCTCTCTACTCAAATCCAACTTCTTAATCTTGCCTACCGATGTCAACCATTCATTTAATGTGGGGGAACTGCTAAAATCCATTTTATGCATATCTCCAGTCTGGCAAGTAAGATTAATACAAACAGAAGATCTTTTTGCTTATTGTTTAAGTGTGAAGGTTCCCCATTATCATTCATCACTCCAAAAATAGTTAAGTCCATGCTTACCTCTACGTTTATCCCATTACTTCATTTATCACCTTACCCACTTTAGACCAGAATTGCTGTAATTGAGGGCACTCCCAGAACATGTGGGTGTCGTTTGCTTTTGTCTCTCCACACCTTGGACAACTTTTCACCACTTGCTTATTTATCTTGGTTAGCTTTTCCGGCATCCAGTATGCCCTGTGTAGTGTAAAAAAATAATTTTTCCTAAGAGGTGCAGATTGTGTAACACGCCATAAAGTAATCATAGATACTTGGTATAAATGTTGGAGCAAGTCCTTCTCCCAGAGCTCTCTTGGAAGTGTAAACTCTTCCTCCCCTGCTAGAATTAGAAGCCAATGGCATTTAGATATCTCTTTCCCCGGTGGGTCCATTCATATCTCTTCCTCTGCAGCCATCTTTCCTCCCAGTCCCTTCTCCAAGCTTTTAATCCAACTAGTCAGCTGATAGTACTTGAACCTTGACAGTTTCCCATCTGTACTTTTTTCTAGAGATTCCCAGCTAACCAATCTTCCTGCTTGTATCAGCTGACCCCATTTTGTTATGCCTGCTTGTTTAATGGGAATTGGTAACGTGTCTTTTAAGCATTCTGGTGTGCCTGGAGAGTCCCAGATTGGTGCAAAGGTGCTGTAGTACGGTGTTTGTAATATTCTTCTAATGTGGTACCAGATGACGCAAGCGGTGCGTAGGACCTTCAACCTAACTTTTTAAAAATATTTTGGACGGCCAAATTTGTATAAGCAGAAGTCATCTACTAAAATTGACTTGTAGTAGGAGGGATAGGAGGAATATTCTTTAAGTAGAACATTTTTGAATTGGAAGGCTCTGAAGTAAAACAAAAGGTCCGGACTGGCTATGCCCCCGTGTTCCTTTTTCCTACGCAATTTCTTCCATGCTATTCGTACACCTTTTGATGCCCAAATGAAACTATTCAAATCACTTTGTATTTTCTTGAACCATTGTATCTTGAAATCCAGAGGGATAGTACTAAAGATAAAAGTAAATTTGGGTAAGATCACCATTTTTATTGCGTTGGATCTTCCCAAAAAGGACAATGGCAATCCACTCCAAGTTTTCAGGAGTTTCCTAGTCTCTTTCACCTTTATGTCAAAATTTGTTTGCGCGATCTCATCGATGTCCTGTAATTTCTCTATGCCTAGATATCTAATTCTGTTTTTTGCTAAAGGGTGTGGGAGTGGGGAGTTCCATTCCATGATTTCAGTTTTTTGGTGGTTAACTTGGCATCCTGAGACTCCCCCAAAGTTGTCTAATAGTTTAGTAATATTAGGTAAAGGTATTGTAAGATTACTTGTGAAAACCATTAGGTCGTCTGCGTATAACGCCACTTTTTTTCCCCATCCTTGAAAACTTAACGGGATAACTCCCTGTGATGTTCTTATGGAGTGGGCTAAAGGTTCGATATACAGATTGAATAAAGATGGGGAGAGTGGGCATCCTTGATGCGTACCTCTTTCAATCCTAATTTCTTTGGTCAGGGTTCCATTTACCAGTATTTGTGCCACTGGAGACTCATAGATATTCATAATCGCCTTCAGAAATTTGTCACCTAGCTTGTATTTTCTAATTACTTTACAGAGGAAAACCCAGTTCACTCAATCAAAGGCCTTAGCGGCATTGAATGTGAGAATTGCAAGGGGAGTTTTCACTTGCGTGGCTATGTCAATTGTTTCTATCAATTCCTGTGTTAACTCATGTAGTTGTCTGCCCTTAATAAATCCTTTTTGGTCATTGTGAACCAGCTGATTTGACTTCTGCCCCAGTCTTGTTGTTAAAATCTGTGAGTAGATTTTATAATCATTATTTAAGAGAGAAATGGGTCTGTACGATTCATATCTCATAGGGTCCTTCCCTGGTTTCAATAGTATGCTAATAGTAGCGTCATTCCAAGATTTAGGTAGTTTTAACCCATTAGAAAAAATCTCATTTAGCAGAGTCACTAATATGGGGCCAAGTAGGTCCTTCAGGTAGATATACAAAGCATTCGGAAGGGCATCTGGGCCGGATGCCTTCCCTTTACTTAACCTCGATAGAACCCTGTTTACCTCTTCGAGTGTTATTTCTGCATTGAGTGATTCCCTGTCTTCTTCTTCTAGGCTAGGGACCGCTATTTTACTCAGGTAGAACTCCGCCTGATCCTCGGAGGACTCTAGGTCTTCTGCGTATAAAGACTGAAAGAAACCAGAGAAGGCATTCTCAATCTCCTCCTCGTCTACTACCTGCTCTTCTTGGTTTCCTATCTGTATTGCTGCTATTCTATTTCTATTCTGTTTGGTCTTGAGTTACCAAGCGAGCAATTTAGCACTGCCTTCTCCATATTCGTAGTTGGATAGCTCGCTATCCCATTTTTTCCTGTTTTGGAGTCTAGTATGTTGGTTAACTCAGCTTTCTTATTCAGTATTTCTTTTTCGATTCTTTCTTGGGCTTGATTAGACTCAGCAACCTCTAATTTTCTGTTCTGTTCTAGGATTTCCGATTCTAAATGGCTAATTTTAGTTCTTGTGATTTTATTCCTAAACGTTGATAGATTGATTAAAGCCCCCTGATTACTGCTTTATAAGCGTCCCAAACTATCTGAATCTGTGTTTCCTTACTACTATTATCCTTAAAGTATTCCTCCGTAATTACTTTAAGCTTATTTATGACCTCCTGGTCTAAAAGCAGTGTACGGTCTAGAGTCCATCTGGGTATTGCCTGATGCCTATCAATTTTTATTGTCAAGGTGACAGGGGCTGGGATGTGGTCTATGTTGACTACGCTGTTGCTTAAAGTCTTGTCTATCAGGTTAAAATCAATTCTGGACGCGTGCCCATATTTTTTGTTTATGTAAATAAACCTCTTCCCTGATTTACTTTTACTATTCCATATATCCACAATCCCCAGGTCTTCTATATACCTATTTAATCATGCCCTAATTTTGGTAGGTTCAAACCTTTACTTGGAGGGGATCTATCTTGTCTGGGATCTATTAGTATATTAAAATCCCCCTCCAGTATGATTGGAGATGATGCTTCTATTAGCTGAGAATAAAGTGCTTGGAAGGGGAGCAGGATCGTCTGTATTTGGACCATAATATCCCACAATTGTGTATAAATTATTTTCTATTTTTATTTTGGCTATTGCCCACCTTCTCCCTAGATCCTTTAGCTCTCCTATAATCGTCACCTTTGCAGAGTTTTTGAATATGATTGCCACTCCCTTGACACAACAAGACTGGTTTGTGCAAACATAGCAATCCACCTATTTTTGATGTTTCATGACTATATCCCACTCTTGTTTCAGAAGGTGTGTTTCTTGCAAAATTAGCACATCACTATTTATAATTTTTAAGTATTCCAGAATTTCCTCCCTTCTTTTATTTACTCTGAGGCCATTCACGTTCCAGGACGTGAAATTCAATTTATTAGTTACCATATCTTCCCTTTACAATCGCAGTAACGATCACGTTACTTCCTAAGTTCGAGAATTCGGACCCAGTCTTCCTATGTATGATGCATGATGGACAAAATTCTTTTTTTCATTTTTTACCCGTATGCTCCCACACCTCGTATACTTGTTTATGCTGTGTGCCCCCCTCCCCTCCCTGGAGAACCCTACCTGCTTCTGTTGGGCAGATCGGATTTGCCCTCTTCGAGAGTCACCCGCTCCGTGGCAAAATCTATTTATTGCCTGTTTCCCCTAAACTCTCATTATTTCTGTGCTGATTTAAACTGATCTATACGTTTTATGACCTCATTAGGCTCCCGAGTATTATACATTTGGTTTCTCCACATGATTTTAAGTGAGGCCGGGAATCTCATCTGGACTGTTGCCCCCAGAGACCTAAGTTCTTGCATATGGTTCCCGAGTTCCCATTGCCTGTCCAGAGTAGCTTTTGATATATCAGAGCAAATTCTGAATTTGTATTCTCCTTTGGTGAATGCACCGGCTTTCAGAGCTTCACTCAAAATCTTCTCCTTGATTGTATAGGTTTTAAAATTGATTAGTATTTTCCTCTACTTTTTCCTGGGCTTCCCTGGTTTAAAAGGGTCTCTGTGAACCCTTTGGATGTCCTCTTCTAGTGTCTTAACTTGCATTCCAGGGATGAAGTCTTTGAAAAGGTTAATCACAAAGTTCTTGATATTTTGTCCTTCCTCTCCATCAGGTATATTTAGGATTTGAAGATTATTGCGTCTTGCGTTATTCTCTAATGACTCAATTTTATCTCTAAGCTCCCTCTCATTTGCTCTCAACATGAGGATCTCCTCTTGGTTCTCGATTGTGTTTCTTCCGAGTTTTTCAACTGTTGCTTCTACCACTTGTACGCAATCCATCAGGGAGTTCACTTTTAATTCAAGAGCCTCGCAAGTTGCTTGTATCTTTTCCTGTTTTTTTTCTGATTTGGCAAAGTTAGCTCTCATTTCGACAATTAGAGTGCCCATAAGTTTCCCCATCTCTGACTGAGCAGGTTGATCTGGTGGTTGATTTGGTCTGACCTCTATGTTCTCTTCTGTCGCTGGGCCTTCCCTTGACCCCCTTCCTGAGGACGACATACCTACCTCAGTCTCTTCCATCGCTACGGCTTGGTATCTGTTACTGGTAACAATCTCCCCGCTCTTGGGGGTGTGAGCGTCTCCTTGCATTTTTGTTGTTGTGTTGCTCCGCTTAAACCCTTCCTCCATATTTGACTCTCCAAGGGATAGATTTTGAGGTAGTTGTTTATTTTTGATCTTAAAATAGGAGCGAAGAGAGGGAGTAATTTAATTTTCCCTCCTTGGCTACATCGACCAGGATTAGGCAGTGAGGAGGTAGTATTCCCCCCCTGGCTATGGTTTACCCCTTGTTTTTCCTCCGTAGTGCTCCTTTTGGTGTTACTTTTGAGGATTGTAGGTGTTATAATCAGATTTTTCTGCGTATTGCCCAGACCGGAGTTTTCTATATCAAAATGCCTACTTCTAAGGTAATAGCTAGCACCGTAAACTCTTGTCTGCCCCTTAGTTAAACCTGCAGGCAGATTTTGTCCCTTCCTCCCCTTCTGCGCAGTATTTGCCGGTGTTGTAATGACTTTGGGATCTCTGGGGCTTTACTGCTTCTCTCACCCCTCCCCCTGCCTCTTACCGGTGTCATACAGGGACTCCTGCTCTCCTTCTCTATTTCTGCTTTGTCCCGGTTGCCTTCCGTGTCTGTTAGCCCGCACCCAATGCAGCCTACTGATCCTCTGAGCCAGATCCTGGCTGCTGCCTTCTACGAAGACCGCAGCCCCTCAGCTGCCTCCGCCCACACGCTGCAGCCATGCGCGTGCACTCCCTTGATCTCCGCCGTTTGCTCTCGAGCCCAGAGACTCGGCTTCTACTGAACCATCTGTATTCGGTGAATTCCACCACGAACGGGGCGAGCAACTTCCTTTCCGCAGGTCTGTGAGGCTTTTTTTTTTTAATACGCTTATTGTCCCATAAGAAATGTCAGCACGGTTCCGAAAACAATTGGGGAGAGACTAGTTACGATATCTGCATGCGTTTCGCTCGGGCAGGTGAGCGCTCCCGACCGGACTCGTCAGCCGGCCACCATGTTCTCCTCCTTATTACTTAGGGATCTTCCCGGGAGTCCCGTATATTGCATCCGTTTCCCAGTTACTCCTCCACATTGAGTGGTAGATAGCTCGTTGTGGCCTTCCATTCCTACTTTGAAAGCAGATTTCAATGAGCCAAGCAAACTCAAAGCATTTTTGCTTCAACAAGAAGTGGCTCTTACATCTGCCTGCGAGACTTTCGAATTGCAGTAGGCTAGAACTACTGTGAAAATACAGTCATTGTTAATATAAACCTCCCCCTAGTTTTTGGTGAATTGATACACCAAATATTTAATATATCTGATTCTATGGGTGTTGCCCACTTTTTTAAATTTGTAGGCTCTGGCCTTGTCACTTCTTTCCAAACTATCTTTGGAGTAATACCTGCTTTTATACACTCTATTTTTTCCAGTGTGTTCGGTGGGTTCCCGGTGCTGCTGTTCCTTATTTGTGGCATTCTCATCCTGTTACTGCTGTTCCGTAATCGATGTTTCTTCTGCTGCCGCCCCGGACCTGGCTTTGCTCCAACACTACCGTGAGTGCATGCTTCAGCTCCTTGGCATGATTCTGCTGCAGGCGTTGGATGTGGATTGGTGTTTAACCTACCACTGTGCTAACTTCACCTGTGTGCAACTTGTATTTCACTATATCTGGTGCCCCTTTCAATGGGCACTAGACATTCGCCTGGCTCGAAAGATGCCCGCTGTCTTGGATCTCAAACTGCTGATGGGTCCCTTAGTGGCCCGTTATCAGGACTGTTCCTTGGGTTTGCGGCCTCTCCAAAACCCGAGTCTGGAGCAAATGGTCAACAGGAGTTCCTATGCATCAGCACAGCGATTGCTAGATCAGAGTTTCGTTGAAAACACAGGTTGCCAGGTGACAACATCTGCATCTGTTGGAGATGAGGAGCATGTCTGTTCTTTGGAACTTATGAACTGGGCCGCAGACTTGTCCATCTGCATGGAATCGGACCCCATTATGGAGTCATTTGCCTGTACAATGGCTGCTTATGTACTGCATTCCTCCGACCCGCATTAATTGTCATTTGTTGGCTCCCGAGAAGGATTAATTCTTAGTGTTGGCTTTGAGTTTGTTTACCTTCAGATCTGCTACCCCTTTACGTGCTTCTTTCCTGACCAAGTGGAGGGTGTCATGTGTTCTATACAGGGCCCATTGCAGTTTTCCCTATGTTAGCCTAACTGTGCCCAACACAGGCCTCATTAGCTTTGTACACGTTACTATATAATCACATTTGCTTCTGTGCCACATTATATTTTCACACATAACCTGCAGTTGTTTTCTCATTCTGTTCTTTCCTGGGATTTAGTCTGAACAGCAGACAAGGTCAAACAACAATGTCCCTTGTTATTTTGTTCTGGTCAGGCACTCGCACCTAGATACAACACAGAAATGCGGCTGTTGTTTATGAACATATAAGTATGCGCAGCAATGTAACAGACAGAGATATAGATATTTCCTCAGAGAAGATCACAGCTGTATCAGAGATGTAGAACGTCCATCTGTGTATGCTTAGGTACAGGGTCCGCTGCTAAACACAGAGATCTTTGTGGTATAATCAGTTTGCTTCTGTAGAAGGCGAGGGGGGTGGAGTTAGGCTATTCTGTCTTATAATATGACAGGGCTTTTTATAATATACGGTTTATTGACAATGCTGATGGTAATTTTGCTAGGCAGTTGTTTTCTGATTGTGGCACGTATATTGCATTCTAGAGCACAATAGTTTAAATGAACATTTCAAACTTCCTTTGTGTCTCTGTCATATCTTATTGTGGACCAGTATGAGCGTGTGAGCGAAAGGGAGTGTCCTGTCACCCCGATCCCTGAGAGGGTTGGGAGTGCTGTGTTCTGGGGTGACAATTCACTTGTCTCTCTGGATATGAGTAGGAGGGCAAGTGAGACACTATAGCTAGTCGGACTCAGGCTCATGGTACTGAGGTGTTATGGTGACTCATTCCCTATCTACTAATGTTCTATGGTCCTAAGCATAATTCTGTTCCTGGGCAAATCCCTGCAACAGTACAAAGAGAGTTTTAGGCCTGGTAAAAGGTTTATTTTTCCAGGTTGATATGGCATTTTAAAACTGCACACAGGACTGCAATGGCAGGGAAACTTAAGTGGGTGGCACAGTAAGCTCACTGGTAGTATTTAATGTACAGGTCATGGGTACCTGTAGTACCACTTTACTAGGGACTTAATAGTAAATTAAATGTGCCATTGGGTGTAAGCCAATTTTACCTTGTTTAAAGGAGAGAGCTCAAGCACTTTAGCACTGTTTAGTAGTGGTAAAGTGTACAGAGTCCTAAGGCCAACAAAAATGAGCTCAGCAAAATGAGAGGGGTGAAGGCAAAAGGTTTGGGGCACTACCACTCAAGGGTGTCAGGTCTAACAGGTAGGATGCAAAGCGTACTCTCTGTGTGGTTAAAGAGAGAGCATGGACCTGTCAAGTGGAGGGCAAAGTGGATTAGCCAAACATTGGTTACTTTCTTGCCAAAAACTAATATAATAATGTGTCAAAAACAAGGGTCTCCAAGAAAAGGTCACTTTGTTTTAAGCAAAGTTCAAAAGTAAGGTGGTAAATGTGACTTGAGATGAAACATTGAGAAGGCAAGAATTGACTTGAGAAGAAGCATAGAAAAGGCAAGGCACTGAATAGCCTAACATAAGTTCAACTGGACCTTCTGAAATATCAAGAAAAATGCCTACATTCTGGATGTAAAAAAGGAACTAAAAATTTGCTGAGGTCAATGAACCTGACAAAGAAATACTTTCGACTACGTTGTGATGCAGTGCTGATAGATTTTGATGCTATCCCAGAAACTCCCACAGGTAAATGAAGAGCTGGAAGGGATGACATAGGGGTTTTAAACTTGCTTGGCCGAGTATCATTCTCTGCCCCCTTAAGACATCAAGCAAAGCCAGTGCAAGAGACAGAGATTCTGTGCCCTATCTGAGATGGCTGCAGGAGTCAATATGGAGAGCAACCCAGCAGGGGCTGAAAACAAGTTTGACTGTAGTTGGTAAGCGTGTTCTCCAAGCTGTGCCGACAAGACACCAACTGCATGGTCCCATAGGGCAGAAAGCTGGGTAGTGTGCAAACCTAGGCTCAACTGGACCCAACAATACCCCACGACCACAAGACAGCCACTAAATGTGAGTAAACCAGTGACATGAGAAGTGATCCCCCAGGAAAAAGGTTGGGAACTAACAAGAAATTAAAACAAAGAACTAAGGTAAATAAAAAAAGAAGTCAGAAGTATGTTCTTTGCCTGCTGAGAAAACAAACACACATGTCACTAGCTTTTCACTGAATTGAATCTGTATTAAGTGTCTTCCAGTATAATCTCAGATGACTGTAGAAAAAACCTACTAAAATGAGGATGTGCTTGCCTCTAACACAGTGCTACTTTTCCGGGGATTTGGATGTCTTACAGAATTCCATCTGTTCAAATCATGGCATGTGCTGCATAATCCTACAAGGCAAGTATAACAGTACAATCAGTTCAGCATGATACTTCCTTGGGAAGGAGACAGGTCGCTGAATATTCTCACTGCTCACTCAGGAAACCACAAGATTCCTACATCCCAGATCCAAAGTCTTAGGACAAAGTACAAGGGAATGTTGGCACTTATCAGGGCCCCAGAGGCCAGCCACCATGGGTCTCTGGTGCAGGTCTGTCGCCTCTGGTTGACAGGATTTCCAAAGGATGAGCCACCAGAAGCACTCTCCTCAAGGTTTCTCAATGTAAAACATTGAGAAACCTTAGATTGCAGTTTCCATAGGACACTCATCCAAGATGACCTGTCTTGTGGTTTTCACCATATTTCACAAGACTTAACAAAACATCAGGTGTGGGTGCAGCGGATACAACAGGAAGAACGAGGAGGCCAAAGGCACCCCATGGCACATCATGACTGTTCATGTGCTGTCTGCTCAGGGCATGATAAGGAAAAAGCAGTAATTTGAATAGTATATGACGTAAACCATGCTCCTTACTCATGCTCCATGTCCCTATTGCTTGAGCTTTGGTGTGTATAACATAGACTAGGGGCTGTATTACACCTAGTACCCAGGGCACAACGGGTGTGTGTGCCCCCTTTTTGCGCCCTTGGAGAACTATGATATTACAGAAGGGGTCACAAGTGTTATCTTCAGAGGTTATTTCCTCATTTGTATGAGTGTGTGGCCCCATGCAAATGAGGGATTCACTTTGCCTCTGCGCCTGCGCCATATTACAAACATAGGCACAGAAGCAAACAATCCCTTAGGAGTTGTACTGAAAGTGCTCCACAAAAAGATGGTACACTGTCAGTTAGGCCCCCGAAAGTAGCCCTCTGGAAGGGTAAAAGAGGATCCCATGAACCTGTACCCAGACGTCCCACTACAGGTGGGTGCAGTCACTCACTGCACCCGCCTGCAGGGGCATCTCTAACCTCTCTTTGAAGTGCAGGTGCCTTTACATAGAAACACAAAGCGGCTTTGAAGTTGCTACACCACATTTCACTGAATACATACCCCCACAGGGCAGCACAAGTTCCCAGCTGCCCTGGGCCAGCACATTAATTGTAATAGGGTGCACTGTTCTTGTTTGCGGCTAGTGCCCCTGCTTAAAGGTATGCTATGGCATAAACAAGGACAGTGTGTGCTACATGTGATATGGGCCTTGTTGAGCAAGAAGTGCAAAGATGCCAAAAACATGTCCATGGGTCTTACGGCATGCTACATACAGATGTTGGAACTGGCACTTTCTGGTTGGCTGAGGAGACGCCCTAGGCAGGCAGATCTTACCACTCCCGTCAGGGGCAGGTGATTACACTCACTGTATAATCTGCGCTCACCCTTGGGTAGCATGGCACTGAGATGTCAGACTTATCACAGAGGCAATGTGTGGAGCAATGGAACAGCACTCCCACACAATAAATACACTGAACGTAACAAAAGAGACTTAACACGTGGCGTATGTAAATTAAGTTTCTATTCGACACACATTAATTAACACAACATGAACATCATGTATCTCTGGACATTAATCACACTGGGAAATATTAGCAGTACTAGGCCCAACCGTGTTAAAATGACATCAGTAGCAGGAACACTTTCTGAAGATTGTACTTTACCCTCCCACACCCTTATGAAGTGCAAAAACGTTGACAAAGCCAGACCCACATTGGCAATCATTACAAATTAGTACCACACAGTTATAGAGTGCACCACAGATCACAATATCAAAATGATGTACATACAAAGAATGACAACACTTTTAAGCAGCACCGTGGGCCGAAGCCACACGGATAAAACCAATGTCAAATGTAGTAAACTGTTGGCATAAAACTGTGTAAAATCAATGTGTAAAACAAGAATGCCGGGTGGTGTAGTGATCCGGGCCAGTCCGCAGGCAGTCATTCACACACACACACACACACACTAACTCGGCAGCAATACGCGGTGCAACGGATATCAGACAGGTTTGTATGGGACACACTCACACACAGATGCACACAGCACCGTAAACTGATGCCAGCGATATCCGGCAGGTCAGTAGATAGCACCCTGCACATCCCGTGCCCCAAGCCTCCCTCTACCCTCCAACTCACCCCAACTACCCTGCACCCTCAGGTTGGAGATAACCAGTCCCCCCCCCCTCCCCGGTACTAGGCCGCTTGCAGCCGAAGTCACACTTAGTAGAAGGGTCCCTGGGAAAGAGGTGGGAGTAGGTAGCAGAACTAATTAGGAGAAAGTCATCAAATGGGGATTGGCCACCACTCTGGAAGTTCACACACAGTATGCGGAGCAGAAGCGGACTGAGGGCAATTGTCAGACACTCAAAGGGTTCCACAATGTGCCTTCTGGCACCAACCCAGTTCTGCAAAGCAGAAGGGGAGGTCAAGCAGTCTCTTGACATGCTTCCAATCGCTCTCAGAAGCATTCCTTCAGCCCAGTCAATGACTCTCACTACCCAGGCCCGTTTCCGGCAATACTAACTGGCAACATGATGTCGTCGGGGGACCTGGTGAGGAGAGGGCTGTTGGTCCACTGCACTGAGGACCCCAAAGGAACAATCAATGCAGGGGGAACGAAGCAGAGGTGGGGGGTCTCTCAAAAGAACACGTTGATCAGTTTCGCACGTAGGTTATATAGGCGAAACGTTTGGTGTGCGATGATACGAGTTACACCAGATAATTCTGGTCTCACATAACAAAGAGTTGCAAATGCTGTACCTCCCTGGAAATGAGGGACAACGTCTGGTGCATGATGATACGTGTCACACCAGACAATGCCGTTCGCACACAACAAGAGTTGCAAATGGCGTATCTCTCTGGAAATGAGGCACAATGTCTGGTGTGCAATGATATGAGTCACACAAGATAATTCAGGTCACATACAATTAAGAGATACAAATGCTGTACCTCCCTGGAAATGAGGCACAACGTCTAGTGCGTGATTATATGAGTCGTACCCAACAATTTCGGTCACTCACACAGGCACATGTTTAGCAATGCCACACAAGGTAGAATGAGGCACTGCAAAAGGTAAGCCCTCACCTCCGAGGGTCGCACCCTGTGAATTGGACACCACATGCAACAAGCACGCAGTCGGCATGTCGTAGGAGAGAGATGCAGCATGATCGATGAAGCGGGCTATGCTGGATCTCACAACTGGTGAATTCGCTCCCAACCAACAAGATGCATAGGTGTGTTGAGGACCCCACAATGAAGGGGCCCCTGGTCCTTTGTTGCAGGCACTGGTTTTGGGGCTCCGCACAAGGCAATCCGGTCTCCAGGCACAGTTCCTAGTTTCAAGCTCAAGCCGCACTACTAGTTGGGATTCAGCAGAAGATGTGGGCACTTATGAGGACACTGCTCTCCAGGTGTCATAGGTAGATGGTGTGGGTCCCTCTCGTGAGGTCTCTGATGTCCCTGAGACCTCTGCAAGAGAACAGGGGAAAGCCAACATGCCCTTAGAGAGCACACTTCAGGGTGCTACCCAGCAGCAGGTAGTCAGCCAGGCCATAACCCGGTTCCTTTCAATGGTAGTACTTCTTCTTGTGCACAACAGATTCCTCTGGCAGTGTGTACCACACAATTCCAGGTTCTCCAGTTCTCCAGTCCTACATCCCCATAAGTATATGGCACCTGTAGTTATACTGTAGTGTGCTTTTGAATTTGGGGGTGGTTTAGAGGGTTTCCCTTTGAACCACTGATGTCTTCCCGAAATTTCAGTTCTGTCTGTCATGAGGCCCTGGAATGCAGATCTGAATCTTTGGTGTGGCCATGATCTGGCTCCCAGAGGCCAAGTGTCTAAACCTCTCCCTCCAATCTATCCAGCAAGGCCCTCAAATTGGCAGGTCTGTCATTCCAGTTGCATGCCCAAGATTTATAGCTGTTGCTGGGGAATTCACAGATGTGCTCCCCCAACCTCCAGCGTGGACTGGAGCTAAACTAAAAGGTACACAAATAGTTTTAGAGCAGAGAAATACCCACTTCTTAGTTGTAGCATTTCTAAACTCTTAATGACAAAATCACCTTTACCACAGGAGAGGGTTTGTCATAGTGAATCCAATGATAGGAAACATGATGAGGCTGCTCCACTGCAATCTACTATTGCAGCCTGAAGTACTTTCACTCATTTCCCCATGTTAACCTATGTGAAGAGCAAACCTCATAGGTAGTGAAAACACACATGGGTATTTTTCACTACCTGGGCAGGGAACACCCATGTGTACCTTCCTTGACCTGCCTTTCACCTACCACCTACTTCACCCCTTAAGACTTTCCACAATGGTGCTCTAGTGGTAGTGAAAAGCACCCTCAGGATGGTCCAGTGGTTTGGAAAGGCCATCCTGAGCATAAGTGCAATTGCGCACACACAGACCTGCAATGACAGGCTTGACCCATGTTTGAAAGCAACCTAGGCATGAGCGTGCCTACACCGGCCTGCAATGGTAGGCTTGGCATATATCTGAAAACCCCATAGGGGCAGGTGTGCCCCAACTGCCCTGAAATGGAAGGCTTTGACATATGTTTAAAAACATCATGGGTGCAAGTGCACACACACACAGGCCTGAAGTGGCAGACCTGATGTTTAGGAACACCATGCCAGGACTGCTTCTTAGCATGTGTAGGAAGCGCGCATGCACTTTCACACTGCATTTACAGTCCAGTGTTCTTCGTCTTACCTCTCTTTTTAAGTGCTCTATAAAATCCAGCACAGTCAACATGGTTCACATCCGTTTGCCTGCTCCAGTCAACAGATTTTCACCATAAAGACAGAATTTCTCAACCTAAACCTTAATCTCAATAAGGCCTTTAAACAGCGCTGGATGATGGTATCACTCCTAAAACGAGTGCTTAACTTGAGCTGGTGGTTACCAGTGGGGCCCACAAAAACTCATTTTGGGGACTGACACTTAATTTTACGCATTAGTCATTTATGAGAGCAACAGAGGGAAAAGCAAACAAAATGAAAACACTGAGAAACACAAAAACACCATCACAAAAGGAGAAAGCAAGAACCAACAGGAGAGAGATAGAGGGGCAGGAGGTGTCTAGAAGTTGATTAAAGTGGCATGAGATGCATTCAGGACTTCTCAGCCTTGAGCACCAGCACTCATCCTTTAACAAGTAAACCACTGCCTAAGACAGGCACATCGACCGAATCCTTTGCGTTTATTCTAGAATAAAATCTATCTCTTAAAGACCCCATCAAAACAATGAAGAAAACAGCTCCTACACATGAAGAATCTCAAGTATATTTTATCTGACCATGATCTTAATATTTCTGTAAATACCTTTGTCATCTGTTTTTACTATTATATAAGCGTTCTCCTTCTTCTGTATTACAGAATGTTTCTTTGTACCAGAGTCTCAAAATTGTCCTCTCCTGATCTATTTCAATTTTATACCACTCAATAGTTCTCCGCTGATAGCTCTGAAGCACAAATCAAAGGAGTGGGTACATGCCTATGGGAACTTCTGGCTTCTCTGTCAATTAGCTGGCTTCTCTGTGAGTTAGCTTGAATCAACAAAGCACCATTACACAAAATTGCAAAAATAGGCAGCCTCTTTCTTAAAAGTATTTGCACATGAAAGCCATGGATGTCATTTAGGCTGTGACCCCTGGCACTGCCTTTGCGACCCCTGGCCTCAGAGGTGGCTAAATCAGTGCCAAGAACACAACAGCAGCTTTGCATTTCTTATTTTCTGCCTGTTTTTCACTATACTAATATTTTATTATTCACTATTAGTGTAATAAAAAAAGGAGCATGCTTAACTGAAAAGGGACCTATGGTGGCAGATGCGGTATTTAAAAATTGTTTTAAATTTATGTTGTGTGCCTACTTACAGGGGAGAGTGTGGTTATGTGCAAAAGAGCGTGTCTATGTGTGAGCAGGTGTGACTGTATAGGTAAGCAAAGCATGTGTGTGTGAGTGATTGTGAAAGAGAGTCAGTGACAGGTATTGAGCGAGATTGTGTGAGATTGAAGACATGATTTACTGTTTTTTGACATAAGGCAAAACTGCAAGGGTGTGTGCATTCTCTGATGCATAGATTTTGTACTGTAAGAAGTCCCTTCCAGTGCAAAAACTGTGCTTTAAGGTTTTCCCCACTCTGTATGTGTGCTGTACACTGCCCACACACATGCAAAACTGGAAAAATTAAGAGAAATTAAAACATTTCTTCTTGTTACTCCTGCCTCAAGGAGGTGGAAGACTTTGACAAAAATTCCTATCTACCAATGTTTGTAGATAATGATTTGTATCAAAACCCATATGAGCACCCATGCACCACCCATGGAATACCCTCTTGATGCAAAGTAATGGAAAGTAGAGCGTAGCACAACTTCATGTTACTTTAGGATGTTATCCCATGCAAAACCTGATTTGCGTCGGATAGTTAATCCCTCCCTAACACTTTGCTCTGGGTTTGCACCACAAAAGTGATGCAAGCCTGGTGCAAGGCGGTACTAAACCTGGGCCTGAGTGTCAGTAAGTATGAGTGAGTGAGAAAGAGTGAGATTCAGAGTGGATGCAAGTGAGTGAGCATGATTGAGAAAGTGTTTAGGGAGTGTAGGAGAATGTGAATGAGAACGAATGAGTGAGAGAGTGAGAATGAGTGAGAATGTGATATGATGATTGTGAGCTTGCACTTGGCCCTGGTATACTGCAGGTAATTTTTGTCTTATAAAGATACCCAGGATAAAATACTGGCATTGGCATATTTGCAGCAACTCTTAGCATGACCGTCACCTGTGACAAAATTCTGGCACACGAGGGGTATTTCTTGGCACAAAGGGCATTAATGGTAAAATACTGGTAATGACATACTAGAGTAATTCAAGGCACCCGTGGAAAAATACTGGCATTCTTGAGAACATTTTTGGCATGTGGACATCAGTAGCAGAATGCACTCTCAACACCAGCGACACTGTAGATCTGCTCACCTCAAATGTCTGCTTTTCTATCAAAGTCTTTAAGCATAGGATTAGCACAGTGCCATCCACGCCGAGATAGAAAGGGACAAAGTCTTTTGCCATTTCTACAGCAAAGTATTTAAGCATAGGACTAGCACAGTGCTGTCCATGACGAGCTGTAAAATTACAAAAGCCAATTATCTCTCCAGGCACAGTATTACAACTTTGAATTGGCAAAATACCAGCCAAGCCAACCTGAAATGAGTAAAAGCAACCCCTGACACAGTGTTTCGCTCTACTTAGAGCTCTTCAGAGAGGTATAGCTTTGTCCAGACACAAGGGAGCACCCAGTGTAAATCAAAACAATACCCTTTCAGGCATTGAGTGACGCATAAATTATGCAAAAAACGAAGTAGAGAACTCTGGGTAGTTCTCAAGTTTAGGTGGAAAGCAGCTCCTGTATAGAGCACTCTCAACACCAGCGACACTCTAGATCTGCTCACCTCAAATGTCTGTTTTTCTATGAAAGTCTTTAAGCATAGGATAAGCACAGTGCCATCCACGCCGAGATAGAAAGGAACAAAGTCTTTGCCATTTCTACAGCAAAGTCTTTAAGCATAGGACTAGCACAGTGCTGTCCATGCCAAGCTGTAAAATGACAAAAGCCAATTACCACTCCAGGCACAGCATTACAGCTTTGAATTGGTGAAATACCAACCAAGCCAATCTGAAATGAGTAAAAGCAACCCCTGACACAGTGTTTCGCTCTACTTAGAGCTCTTCAGAGAGGTATAGCTTTGTCCAGACACAAGGGAGCACCCAGTATAAATCAAAACAATACCCTTTCAGGCATAGAGTGACGCATAAATTATGCAAAAAAGAAGCAGAGAACTCTGGGTAGTTCTCAAGTTTAGGTGGAAAGCAGCTCCTGTATAGAGCACTCTAAACACCAGCGACACTCTAGATCTGCTCACCTCAAATGTCTGCTTTTCTATCAAAGTCTTTAAACATAGGATAAGCACAGTGCCATCCACGCCGAGATAGAAAGGGACAAAGTCTTTTGCCATTTCTACAGCAAAGTCTTTAAGCATAGGACTAGCACAGTGCTGTCCATGCCGAGCTGTAAAATGACAAAAGCCAATTAACACTCCAGGCACAGTATTACAGCTTTAAATTGGTGAAATACCAACCTAGCCAACCTGAAATGAGTAAAAGCAACCCCTGACACAGTGTTTTGCTCTACTTAGAGCTCTTCAGTGAGGTATAGCTTTGTCCAGACACAAGGGAGCACCCAGTATAAATCAAAACAATACCCTTTCAGGCAGAGAGTGACTCATAAATTATGCAAAACAGAAGCAGAGAACTCTGGGTAGTTCTCAAGTTTAGGTGGAAAGCAGCTCCTGTATAGAGCACTCTCAACACCAGCGACCTGCTCACCTTAAATGTCTGCTTTTCTATCAAAGTCTTTAATCAAAGGATTAGCACAGTGCCATCTCGGCGTGGATCCTTATATATATCACCCTCGACCCGGAGACACGAGAGACGCGTTTCGGCTTCACAGGAGCCTTTGTCACTCTGATTGTCGCCATCACTGAGTAAGTATATATAGTGTCCTCCCCACTTAAGACTTAGTAAACACAGAAAAAATACTACTATCAAACACAATGCATCAATATACACCCTCTGCGCAATATACAAATGCTACAACAGGTAAAACACATCTTCATATATAATTAGCACAGTGCTAATGATCCGCCTGTGTGATTTACCGTAATTTTGAAAGTGTGAGTGAATAAATGTGCATATAAAAACTATATATAACAATCGTCTAAATGGGGATATTCTATGCATAAAACATATGGCGCCCATCACTCGTTGTTTATCGCCTGTAAATCCAACATATGATATGTTGAAATAATTAAAACAAACGGCACTGCTGGTAGTTACAAAATGTTCACATTGGGACAACCTTTAACCCAAAATATTTTGCCGTGCATGTAGCCAGACCACCAGATATAGACCTCTGACCTTTACTGCTTGATAAATGTTCATAGCTGCTCGCTGCGAATGCATGGATTGCACTTACACCCACAAAGGCCAAGATGATCACGGACCCGCCCCAGGACCAAACTGTAAATAGTTTGAAACTAGAAGACATAAATGTCAGCTTCCCAGCGCGTGCCAGTATTCTCAACGGGACTGCCTGTCCCATAATGCAACTTGGCGGTTGCATGTATTAGCAACAGTTCTTGGGCAAATATCCTTGTGAAAGTCAGAGGCTTAAATGTAATATAACGGGGGCCATAAAACAAAACATGAATGTTAAGGACAATAACATATCGTCTCTAGGGGTAAATGTCACAATGTCCTTGATGACGAGCAACACCAAATGTGAATACAACAAACTAAGCACAAACTCAGGGTCGAGGGGGATCAATGAATGAAAAGATTCCAATGCGCCAAACGGTCCTCACCGCTTCGGCATCGGCGTCGACAGTGCCCGGTCACCAGAGGGCGCCAGTCTCATGGGCAAGGCATTTCTTGCAGGGGAAATGCTCACCCTGTGCTGGCAATATATATATATTACCTACTGGCAGTTATAGTAAGGATCTAGTTTCCATAGGAAAAGCGTTTTTTCTTTTGCCAATATCTTTGGCGCTGGTCGATGAATCGTCGAGAGCTCCTGTCTTGAAAGTTTCGGGGTGATTCGTCAAGCGGGGGCTGAGAAAAAAGGGGGGTCCTAAAATGCGTTTTCTCCATGTTAATTTCCATAGGAAACTTTAAACAAAGCTACAGCCCGAACTGCTGAACAGAATTACACCAGATTTGGCAAAAAGGTAGCCCTTGGTTCAGAAAGAGTTCTCTATTTAAATGATGTAGTAGTTTCTGAGAAATTCAAAAATAAAAAAATATCGATATCTGGTGGCCGCGGTGGATCCACGAACCCTCTCGAGCACGAGCTTTATTCTGATTGGCTGACAACACTTCAAACCAGAAAGTGTTGGCAGCCATCTTGTGACTCGGTTCAACCGAGTCACAAGAAAAAAGGTCAAAAAAGAAGATAAGGGGGAAGGGTAGAAACACCCTGACCCCCTACGTCTGCTCAAAAAAAGCATTTTTTTAATTTACTGCGAGATTCGCGTAGGGTGCGCGAAATTGGCGGATTTTTTTTTTTTTTTAAAAGAAACTTGTCTCCCGCGTTTCGTTTGTTTTATGCCCCCAGTTGAGCCAGGTCTCGTGGACAATCCAGTATTATGTAGCGGGGGCCCACGGGGCCCCCGGAGCCCCGGGGACTGCCACCTCCCGGGGCTTCAATATATTATGGGCGGGGGCCTCGCGGGCCCCCCCAAGCCACGGGGACCGCCACCTCCCCGGGGTATGTGGGGAGGCCTCCAGGCCCCCCACACTGCCCAGGGGACCACCACCTCCACGGGGCACACTTCATTTAAATATGGGTGTCCGTTGCGGACCCCCAGCCCCGGGGACAACCACCTCCCCGGGGCTTCACATCAGTTGGGAGGGGGGCCGCGTGGCCCGCCCCCCTCCTGGAGCCCTCTATGGCCCTGGGGACTGACACCCCCCAGGGCCGGCTCCAGCAATGTCCCGGGGTGCCCACCCCCGGGACATTGCAGTTTGCAGTGGCAGGGCGAGAGCACTGCTCCCTCCCTGTCATTGCAAACTCCTGCTTCGCTTCATGGAAGCAAGAGCAGGAAAACTGCTCTTGCTTTCATGAAGCAAAGCAAATTGCTCTTGGACAATGGGAGCTGCATGTTAGCAGCTCCTCTTGTCCAAAACCAATGCCGGCTCATGCAGGAGGCGGGAAGCCGGCAGGGACCACGGGGGCATTGGGGCTCCCCCCGCGGTCTCCAACGTGACGGCTTGCCCCTGGAGATGGGGTCCCCGGGGCGGATACCGAGTAATGAATGTGGGGCGTTTTCTTTTTTCTCTCGATTTTGGAGTCACGACCCCTTCGCGGCTCTCAACGCGGCCTTCCCGTGTAACGTCACGTTGGATTCGCGGATTCAACTTAAATAAATAATTTAATAGTATTTAATTTAGAAGGTACTGTTGCATTTTTGATTTTTTTTTATAGAGTTAGTGAGATTGAAGTTCATAATCATGTCAACCCCTTCGCTGCTAGGCCTTTTCACCCCCTGTGCTAAGCCTTTTTTTGGCTACTTGGGAAAGTTCGCGCTTAGGCCCCTGTAACCTTTTGACCACATAAGGTATCCACGCCAAATTTGCGACCTTTTTTTCCAACATCATGGGGATTCAAAAGGTACCCAAGGTTTGTGGATTCCCCTGGAGGGGACCCAGAAATTAGCCAAAATACACCTAAATTTTTGTTTTTGGGGGAAAAATGGGAAAAAAGGGCACCAGATGAAAGTGTTTTCCCTGCAAATGGTATCAAAAAAGGGGTTGTGGTGCTGAAATCACCATCTTCCCAGCTTTCAGGGACAAGCAGACTTTTGTCAGAAAACCAACATTTTTTACACAGTTTTGGCATTTTTCTGGGACATAGCCTATTTTTGCTATTTTTTGTGCTTTCAACCTCCTTCCAATTAATGGTAGAAATGGGTATGAAAGCAATAATGGATCCTGGAGAGCTATACATTTTAAAAATGTAGACAAAATTCTAAATTCAGCAAGGGGTCATTTGTGTAGATCCTTCAAGGTTTCTTCATAGAAACTAACAGTTAAATATAGAAAAAATTGAAAATTAGTTGAAAAAAACAGCCATTTGTGTCAACGTTTTCACCTGTAACTTCTTCTAATTATGACAGCTGTATGAAAGCAATATACCGTTACATTTTCTGGACCTTTCTGGTTGTGGGGATATATAGGACTTGTAGGTTCACCAAGAACCCGACGAACCCAGAGCCAATAACTGAGCAGCGTCTTGCAATGGTTTTTTAATATGTACCGGGTATATAGCAATTATTTTGGGAAAATGTATACATGGAAAAATTGGTATGAAAGACACCGATGTATTTCTGAAATGGGAACAAAATATAGAGTTTAGAAACAGTAGATATTTGCACATTTCCAAAATCGGAAGTACCCATACTAGCATGAGAATTATAGGTCATTTTTCAAAATGACTTCTTTTTTACACATTGTCTTTCATTTGGAAGGCAGAAATGCATCAAAAGTCAATAGGTAATAACAGTTGCTCTACAATTCTGAGTTTCCCTAAGTCTCCCGATAAAAATGGTACCTCACTTGTGTGGGTAGGCCAAGTGCCCTGTCACGGGTACTTGGGCCTCCCACATGAGTGATGCACCATTTTTATAGGGAGACCCGGGGGAACGCTGGGTGGTAGGAAATTTGTGTCAGCCCAGTGATGCCACAACTTTTCCACACAAAAATGTGTGGAAAAAGTGTTTTTTTCAGCTAAATTTGAGGTTTGCTGGGGATTCTGGGTAAGAAAACGTTGGGGGATCCACGCAAGCCATACCTCCCTAGCATCCCCCAGGTGTCTAGTTTTCAAAAATGTATAGGTTTGCTAGGTTTCCCTAGGTGCCGGCAGAGCTAGGGTTCAAAAACTACAGCTAGGCACTTTGCAAAAAAAAGGGTCATTTTTCACTGTGAAAATGTGGTGTGTCCACCTTGCGTTTTGGGCTGTTTCCTGTCGTGGGCACTAGGCCTACCCACACAAGTAAGGTACCATTTTTCTCAGAAGACTTTGGGGAACGCGGGGTGGGTGGAATTTTGTGGATCCACACAGATTCCAAAACTTTCCACCACAGAAATGTGAGGAAAATGTGTTTTTTTTGACAATTTTTCAGGTTTGCAAGGGATTCTGGGTAACAGAACCTGGTGAGAGCCAGTCAAGTCACCCCATCCTGGATTCCCCTGGGTGTCTAGTTTTCAAAAATGTATAGGTTTGCTAGGTTTCCCTAGGTGCTGGCAGAGCTAGGGTTAAAAAACTACAGCTAGGCACTTTGCAAAAAAAGGGTCATTTTTCGCTGTGAAAATGTGGTGTGTCCACCTTGCGTTTTGTGCCGTTTCCTGTCGCGGGCACTAGGCCTACCCACACAAGTGAGGTACCATTTTTCTCGGAAGACTTTGGGGAACACGGGGTGGGTGGAATTTTGTGGATCCACACAGATTCCAGAACTTTCCACCACAGAAATGTGAGGAAAATGTGTTTTTTTTTACAATTTTTCAGGTTTGCAAGGGATTCTGGGTAACAGAACCTGGTGAGAGCCAGTCAAGTCACCTCATCCTGGATTCCTCTGGGTGTCTCGTTTTCAAAAATGTATAGGTTTGCTAGGTTTCCCTAGGTGCCGGCAGAGCTAGGGTTCAAAAACTACAGCTAGGCACTTTGCAAAAAAAGGGTCATTTTTCACTCTGAAAATGTGGTGTGTCCACCTTGCGTTTTGGGCCGTTTCCTGTCGCGGGCACTAGGCCTACCCACACAAGTGAGGTACCATTTTTCTTGGAAGACGTTGGGGAACGCGGGGTGGGTGGAATTGTGTGGATCCATGCAGATTCCAGAACTTTCCACCACAGAAATGTGAGGAAAATGTGTTTTTTTGACAATTCTTTAGGTTTGCAAGGGATTCTGGGTAACAGAACCTGGTGAGAACCAGTCAAGTCACCCCATCCAGGATTCCCTGGGTGTCTAGTTTTCAAAAATGTATAGGTTTGCTAGGTTTTCCTAGGTGCCGGCAGAGCTAGGGTTCAAAAACTACAGCTAGGCACTTTGCAAAAAAAGGGTCATTTTTCACTCTGAAAATGTGGTTTGTCCACCTTGCGTTATGGGCCGTTTCCTGTCACGGGCACTAGGCCTACCCACACAAGTGAGGTACCATTTTTCTCGGAAGACTTTGGGAAACACGGGGTGGGTGGAATTTTGTGGATCCACGCAGATTCCAGAACTCATGATTGTGCACTGTGGTGCCAATGACCTAGGCTCATTCACTGGAGTAGGACTGGAAATGCTCATGAAGGATACCTTTGCACAATTGATGTTGCTTTTGCCTCAAACTGTCTTTGTATACTCTAACACATGCCAAAGACAGATATGGAAATGGTCAAATAAATTCTGTCCACAGTTTGAGAAAGCTAGGAAGAATGTCAATTAAGCTGTTTCTGCTTACCTCAGAGACCATAGGATGGGCTCCATCTATAACAACAATTTACGTTTTGATATGGATGACATCTACAGAAGTGATGGAGCCTCCCACACGAGTGATGCACCATTTTTATAGGGAGACCCGGGGGAACGCTGGGTGGTAGGAAATTTGTGTCAGCCCAGTGATGCCACAACTTTTCCACACAAAAATGTGTGGAAAAAGTGTTTTTTTCAGCTAAATTTGAGGTTTGCTGGGGATTCTGGGTAAGAAAACGTTGGGGGATCCACGCAAGCCATACCTCCCTAGCATCCCCAGGTGTCTAGTTTTCAAAAATGTATAGGTTTGCTAGGTTTCCCTAGGTGCCGGCAGAGCTAGGGTTCAAAAACTACAGCTAGGCACTTTGCAAAAAAAAGGGTCATTTTTCACTGTGAAAATGTGGTGTGTCCACCTTGCGTTTTGGGCTGTTTCCTGTCGCGGGCACTAGGCCTACCCACACAAGTAAGGTACCATTTTTCTCAGAAGACTTTGGGGAACGCGGGGTGGGTGGAATTTTGTGGATCCACACAGATTCCAGAACTTTCCACCACAGAAATGTGAGGAAAATGTGTTTTTTTTGACAATTTTTCAGGTTTGCAAGGGATTCTGGGTAACAGAACCTGGTGAGAGCCAGTCAATTCACCTCATCCTGGTTTCCTCTGGGTGTCTCGTTTTCAAAAATGTATAGGTTTGCTAGGTTTCCCTCGGTGCCGGCAGAGCTAGGGTTAAAAAACTACAGCTAGGCACTTTGCAAAAAAAGGGTCATTTTTCACTCTGAAAATGTGGTGTGTCCACCTTGCGTTTTGGGCCGTTTCCTGTCGCGGGCACTAGGCCTACCCACACAAGTGAGGTACCATTTTTCTCGGAAGACGTTGGGGAACGCGGGGTGGGTGGAATTGTGTGGATCCATGCAGATTCCAGAACTTTCCACCACAGAAATGTGAGGAAAATGTGTTTTTTTGACAATTCTTTAGGTTTGCAAGGGATTCTGGGTAACAGAACCTGGTGAGAGCCAGTCAAGTCACCCCATCCAGGATTCCCTGGGTGTCTAGTTTTCAAAAATGTATAGGTTTGCTAGGTTTTCCTAGGTGCCGGCAGAGCTAGGGTTCAAAAACTACAGCTAGGCACTTTGCAAAAAAAGGGTCATTTTTCACTCTGAAAATGTGGTTTGTCCACCTTGCGTTTTGGGCCGTTTCCTGTCACGGGCACTAGGCCTACCCACACAAGTGAGGTACCATTTTTCTCGGAAGACTTTGGGAAACGCGGGGTGGGTGGAATTTTGTGGATCCACGCAGATTCCAGAACTTATGATTGTGCACTGTGGTGGCAATGACCTAGGCTCATTCACTGGAGTAGGACTGGAAATGCTCATGAAGGATACCTTTGCACAATTGATGTTGCTTTTGCCTCAAACTGTCTTTGTATACTCTAACACATGCCAAAGACAGATATGGAAATGGTCAAATAAATTCTGTCCACAGTTTGAGAAAGCTAGGAAGAATGTCAATAAGCTGTTTCTGCTTACCTCAGAGACCATAGGATGGGCTCCATCTATAACAACAATTTACGTTTTGATATGGATGACATCTATAGAAGTGATGGAGCCTCCCACACGAGTGAGGCACCATTTTATCGGGAGACCTGGGGCAATGCTGGGTGGTAGGAAATTTGTGTCAACCCGGTGATGCCACAACTTTCCCACACAAAAATATGTGGAAAAAGTGATTTTTTCAGCTAAATTTGAGGTTTGCAGGGGATTCTGGGTAAGAAAACATTGGGGGATCCACGCAAGCCATACCTCCCTGGAATTCCCCGGGTGTCTAGTTTTCAGAAATGTGTGGGTTTGGTAGGTTTCCCTGGGTGGCCGCCGAGCACGGGGCCAAAACCCAGGTGACCCCTTGCAAAACCAGGTCGTTTTGTGATAGGCAATTTTGATGCTGCCTCAATACGTTTTGGGCCCTTGCCTGTCGCGGGTACTTGGGCCTCCCACACGAATGGAGGCACCATTTTTATCGGGAGACCTGGGGGAACGCTGGGTGTTTGAAATATGCTATGAAATGTAGAGATGTGTATTGTAGTTTATTTTATTGTACTAAAATGATGATTGAAATAGATTGTGCATAGTAATATGTGTACATTGGTAGATGGATTAGTTAATATGGTTGTTTGGATTGGTGTGCGGAAATGTACAATTGAAGTATAGCACATAATTTTAGGTATCGCTTTCCAATTGGAAGTGCAGTCTCTCAAGTTTTAAGGTATGCATGGACTTGTGACTGAGGTATGTCTCTACTTACATATGTATTCTAATACGTGTTATCCATTTGAAGATGTTAGACATGTAAAACACAGGTATACAACTATTTGTATGTTTCTTTTATATATGGTGTCAGTAGCAGAATGTACAGAGACATGCATGTATGCTTTCAGGAATATGGTGAGACTTACATCATAGACATGTGAAGGGTTACTGCTTTGTATTTGGCTAGGCCCAACACCCTGAGTATTACTAGAATGGTGAAACAGCAGCAGAAAAGTGAGGTTTAAGATATGTTGGTAGAGGAATTACTGATTAGGCTACTTTGTATGAGTCTGTGGAAAGGTACACTTCAAATATACCGCATAATTTTCAGTGTCTGCTTGAAATGGAAAGTGCAGTCTCTCAAGTTTTAAGGCCTGCATTGTCTTGTGTCAGAGGTATGTCTCTACTTAGACATGTATTCTAATACTTGTTATCCATCTGAAGATGCTAGACATGTAAAACACAGGTATGCAACTATTTGTATGTTTCTTTTATATATGGTTTCAGTAGCAAAAGGTACAGAGACATGCATGCATGGTTTCAGGAATATGGTGAGCCTTACATCAGAGACATGTGAAGGGTTGCTGCTTTGTGTATTTGGCTAGGCCCAACACCCTGAGTATTACTAGAATGGTGAAGCAGCAGCACAAAAGTGAAGTTTAAGATATGTTGGTAGAGGAATTACTGATTAGGCTACTTTGTATGAGTCTGTGGAAAGGTACACTTCAAATATACCGCTTAATTTTCAGTGTCTGCTTGAAATGGGAAGTGCAGTTTCTCAAGTTTTAAGGCCTGCATTGTCTTGTGTCAGAGGTATGTCTCTACTTACACATGTATTCTAATATGTGTTATCCATCTGAAGATGCTAGACATGTAAAACACAGGTATACCACTATTTGTATGTTTCTTTTACATATGGTGTCAGTAGCAAAAGGTACAGAGACATGCATGTATGCTTTCAGGAATATGGTGAGACTTACATCAGAGACATGTGAAGGGTTGCTGCTTTGTTTTGGCTAGGCCCAACACCCTGAGTATTACTAGATTGGTGAAGCAGCAGCACAAAAGTGAAGTTTAAGATATGTTTACATAGGGATTAGTGATTAGGGTAGTTTGTATGAGTCTGTGGAAAAGTACACTTGAAATATACCGCATAATTTTCAGTGTCTCCTTGAAATGGGAAGTTTTGGCGACTGAAGTTTTAGATAGCATATTTAAAGGAAAGAGAAAAGCAGAAATTAGATGAAGTTCAAAATGTTACATTGAAGAAAAAGACTTCTGGTAAGAGAACTAAAGAGTTTGTTAAAAGACTTTTAAAGAATGTAAAGAATTTTGAAAATGTGGAAAGAGAAAGGAAAGTTGTACAACCAATCGGAAGGAAACGAAAAAGGACATATTAATAGAAAATCATGTTATGGGAAAACAATTCATGTTGAAAGAAGGCTGAAAGGATATAAAGACATAAGGAAGTTAATGTATAGAAGTAGAGTACTACAAATGTATTGAAGAATTGTAAAAAATATAAAAAAAGATCAGCAGCTTATAAGAAAAAGCAACAGATTGAAAATGTAGTAGAAAAAGCTTTTGAATTGAAACGAAAATTATTTATATCGGTATTGAAGAGAATGAAAACATTGAATAAAACAATGCACTTTATGAAGGAGAAAAGCAAAAGAAAAAGACTGGTTAATAGAAGTAACTTTTGCAAAACTTTTTCTGGGGAATGGAAGCACACTTCTAGTACTGAGCCTTTCTTTAATGAAGAAAGCTATTTTCAACAAAATACATTAGTTCATGCAGTTGATACCAGTGGTCGATGTTATGAGGTGAAAGATGGTTGTCCAATTTAAAAAGAAAAGATGGTTCCTAGGAATGTGGAAGAAGTAATAGCTAAAGAAGTTCAAGGGTGACATACACAAGTTCCAGTGTATAAGTGGGATTGTAGTAGTATTTGTAGTATTCAATAGGAATCTATTGATATATTATGAGTTTTCTATTGAGAATATGCCCAAAAAAGTGTTAAACAGAAGATTAAGATGTTGCAGGGACTAGATCCATGTAAAGTAAGAAAATATACTAAGTTGCAGGATCATTCTCTGGCTTGTTTTTCTAGAAAAGTGTGTAAAAGTACATTTCATCATTTAAGAATGTTAGCAGTAAACCATTCAGAAATGCGGAAGTTAGTAAATGGATTGTACTACATAAAAAGTCCTGCATTATCTTTAAGTGAAATGAATGCAGCTCTTTTGCATGGTTCAGTATCGGATGTAAAAAAAAGTTTGTGATGATATAGAGTTTTGTTTCTTTGGTTCACAGGAGGAGTGTAGAGAAAGTGACAGCTTGATAAGCGTAGGTGTTGAAGAACAGGTGGACGATATTAGTACTGACAAGTTTGCAGAAGAAATGACAACATTTAAGATAGTTTCATCTGAAAAACCAAAATAAGTTTGTGTTTGTTGTCGACGTACTCACTATAGAAGTCAAACTAGGAATGTTGATGTGTATTTAAAAAGTGAAAAAGAAAACAATGATAAGTGGGAGCAATTTGGTGCTTTTTTGTTGGTGGAAGGTCGTTTTGAGTTGGGTACTGATCAATGTATTTTAAATATTGTTACAACAAGCTAGAAGAGAACAAAATGCCAGCTAGAGCTGTACATAACAACTTAGAGTTGGTAGCTATACCTCTGGAACTGGCTGATTTAAATGTATATGAGTCCATTCTTATTCAATCTGTGTACCCGTTTCAGGCCATAGTTCGTATGGAGCCTAAAACAGGTAAGCTGCCTCCAACAGATTTACAAAGAGGTCTGAAAGGAAGAGTTGTGTACTGACCTTTAGATTTTAGGAAAAATATTGAAACTGTTGGTATAGAGAGAGAGGAAAGTGAGCCTGTAGTTATCCTAGTTAATGGTGTACCAAGAAAGAGTAAAAAAATATGGCAAGAGTTAGTAGATGCTACCAAACTTCAAAAGGCTACATTATAACTTGTAAAGAACAATATTTATTATAAAACTGTAAATGTCGAAGAACAGGAAATATGTTTTGAAGATGAAACAGAAATTAAAAGTGGACAAATAGAAAAAGTGGAGTGAAGAGATTTACGAACATTACAGTATACATCCTCTACAATCAAAAGAAGTGATAGGAATCAGCATTGAATTATTTCAAATGAAGAAAGCAAAGGGAACTGCCATGAGTGTATGGGGAAAAAGGTTTAGATGCTCGTTGTTTTCCACAGCTGTTCCCAACTGGAGAAGGTGGACGAAATGATGAATGAGCAGTACAGATTCCAGCTTCAGAATACCGCACAACAAGATTGTACTCAGAAGATCCAAGATTTCGACAGTGCATTCCATATATAATTCATCTTCTGTTTGAAAGTGACTTGTCTGCACTTTCATATGCAGAGAACCACAAATTAAAAACAGGAGTTCATCTTACACATGTTTCTGCAAAGGAATTCATGGACAAAGTTCAATAAAGAGATGATCATTTAGAAACTCAGTTAATTAATTTGATGACGGGTCAACCTGGTACCAATGAATATTGGTATCGTCGTCACGGAGAACTTAAATGTATGTTAAGAAACTTAGGTACCCCTACGTGGTTTGTAACATTTAGCTGTGCTGAATATGCATGGGACGATTTACTTGAATTTCTACGAGAAGTAAATTCAAATGTAAAAAATATTGAATTGAAAACAGCTGGAGAACTCTGTTTCTTGGATCCTGTAAATGTGTGCAGATATATTAATCAGAGGTTTCAAGCTATAATGTCTTCTATCTGCAATAAAAATAATCCACCTCTTGGAGAAGTTACTGATTTCTTTTGGAGCAAGTAGTACCAAGCCAGAGGTGCTCCTCATATCCACAGGCTATTATGGATCAAGAATGCACCAAAATTTGGAACTGATACTGATGAAAGTGTTTTGTCTTTCATCAAAGAGTATGTTACCTGTGCCATTCCAAAAGAAGAAGGAGAAAACAGCTTGAGACAATGTCGTTTTGGATTCCCACGTCCAATAGTTTCGAAAGGAAGAGTAAATAGTTTAATGTCAGCAGTAAGGCTTACAATAACTCGGAAATCTCCAAAGAATACATACAACTTAAAAAGAACAGAAGACTCAAAGTATATTAATGACTACAATCCAGTGATTTTGAGAATGTGGAATGGATATTCAATATGTTGCAGATAATTCAATTGCTGTTGCTCGCTATGTTACATCATATATAACCAAATCTGAAAAGACAGAGTTGAAAGAAATGTGGAAACAAATTTCACAGGAAAAGAGTCTTAGCAACAAATTGTACAGTTTTAGCTTGAAAATGCTTTCCCACCGAGAGATTGGATCCTATGAATGTTCGGATCGGTTGAGCTCTGCCAGTTTATATTCAAAGTCAAGAGGAATCATTTGGGTAAGTCTAGGTCTTGCAGCTACTCGAAATAGAGTATTGAAATCTCTACAAGAAATCGAATACTTAGCATTCAATGAACAAGAAAGTACAGATATTGTTAAAATGAATATGTTGTGGGGCGTGGCCGGGCAAGATGGCCGGGTAGACGTGTTTCACCTCGGCTCCCGGTCCACGTCGTAAATCCCGGAATTTACGCCTCCATCCACCGCACTCAGCCTGGCCCACGGGACTGCTCCACAGCGAGGGGCCACGGCGGGGTCCTGCCGATGATGGCAGAGAGTGATCCTGAGATACGGCGCCACTAAATTGTAGTCGGGAGTGTAATGCGGGAGCCTTGCAAAATGGCGGCTACACCGGAGATCCAGCGGAGCGCTACCAGAGGGAGTGCATAACCCACGAGGAGGTAACGCACTGACTTTCTGGGACTCCCCGGGTCCGTATCCTAGGCGGACCCTTGAGAGGAGCGGCGCCTCCTAAATAGAGCTGAGTCGCAGGAAAAACTTGCCGACGCGCGACCTCCTCAAAATGGCGAGCGGCGCCTTGGTTGGGACAGCGTCCGCCCGCTGAAGGATCCTCCGCTCCTCGGTGCAGACAACAGCGGAACAGTGGCTCTGATTGTGGCGCAGGCTTAAAGACGAGGTGGGAGCCCAGAAGCATTACTCCTTCAAAGGCTGGCGCAGAGGGGCCTCGCTGCACAGAGTGCTCAGCCCCCCTTTCCCCCGACATCTACAGGTGAGAGACTTCTGGGGGCCAGTGGGGTGCAGATACAGGCGCAAATGAGACTATAGGGCAGGGGAGAACTACTGGCCCACTTGCCTCCTCACCCAAAACAGGAGTACTCGGCGATGCCTGACCTTAACATGGCCGCCAAGGCTTGTACACCCTCATCTGACTGAAGCAATGTCCCGGGGGCTGCTCCCCCTCTGAGGCTCTGAGCATCGACGACGTGGTGAGACCTGAGGTGGGGACTCTGGACCCTTACCCCCATATAGCAGACCCACCCTTTGATGAGTCCAGGTTGAGGCTCCCAAGAACCATCCCGACACAAGCTTGGCTCCACCTTAGCGACAGGGCGAAAAGGATGTAAATCACGACGCTGCACCTGGCGTTGCAAGCCTGGCATAAGTGAAGTGGTTTCTGAGACACTTTCTGTGCGCTCTTAGACACACCCACGAGAAGGCGACCAGTGGACGGTGCATCTATGCAGCCAAAGAGGAAAACTGCTAAGGTCTCCAATTTCTTTCCGCCAGCAGAGAAACGACAGCTAATGACGCAGGGAGACCCCTCTGACAACATGGCGCTCACGAGGGAGGATCTCTTGTCCTCGCTATGGGACTTTAAGACAGAACTCCGGGCTGAACCACGATATCAAGGCCTCCATAGAACAGCTCAAATCAGACCTGCTGACCCGCGTAGCGTCCCTCTAACAAGATGTGGACTCAGTCGGCACGAGGGTGTTGGACTTGGAGACCCACGCCCAAGAACTAGATAAGCGCTCAACTGATACTCAGGAGCAATTGCATGACCTCCGGAAACAACTACTGCTCGCAACCCTGAAGTCAGAGGACCTGGAGAACAGGGCCCGAAGGAAGAACATAAGGATCCGGGACCTGGAGGAGGGGGCAGAAGGGCACGATCTTGAGACATTTCTGGAGGGGCTTTTTGCCGAAATCCTCAGCCCAAGACAGCTCAAGATTAAACTGGAGAGAGCGCATCAGGTGGGGGCCCCTTCCACAGGAGACCGCCGCAGACCGTGTGATGTCCTAGCAAAGTTTCACTCCTTTAAAGTAAAAGAAGCCATACTACAAGAAGCCCGAAAGAAGAACGAGGTCACCTTCCAAGGGTTCCGCTGCGCCGTCTCCCAGGACCTGGCTCCGGCTACGTTGGCGAGGAGACAACAATTCCGCCCCATTACTGCAAAACTACGCGAGGAACGCATCCGGTATCGATGGACCTACCCCTTCGGGCTGACCTTCGAATTCAAGAACAAGATGCGGCACATCACGGAACTTGAGGAGGGAATGACGATACTGGGTCTCGACCAAGGAGCGGCAGGAACTGCCATGGACAAGCCGGGGGACAATGACCGGACCACAAGTCTGAATGGGGGGCACAAATGATCAGAACATTGCGGGCAGTTGGTCTCAGGACTGGTGATGGCCAGAGATTGCGTACAAATTAGATGACTAGAGACCGCCTTTGCGACTATACGGCCTGTGGATTCTTGGGAAAGTAGCCCGCCTTACTACGGGAGGGGTTCACACCCCACGACACTTCACGAACCCTACTCAGGTATCCAAGGACAAAACATGTAGATGACTGAACTCCCCAGACCTGAGGACTTGCAACATCTGAGGGACATTAGCCGAAGCCCTGTTTGAAGACAGACGCTACCGCCACACTCACGCTCCTTAAACGATGGCGTATTCTAAGGGTTTAACTAGCAACCGGGATAGGCGTGGACGGGGACTCCGGCTGAGTCCCGCACCAACATGTCCGGAAGCGAAGAACTCTACACTGACGACAGACTATTTCCCAATTTCCCTCACTCGGGACAGAATACTCCGAACCGAACTTAGAGAGGCGATCACGGAATTCTTTACAATTAACAAACCTGAGGACACTTCCCCGAGCACTAACTGGGATGCTTTCAAGGCTGTCCTGCGGGGGAAATGTATTGAGCTTAATTCCGCTCTTAATAAACAATGGGCACGGGAGAGGGAAGCCCTAGAGCAGGAGCTGGAACGGGCGGAACTTGCGCATAAACACAACCCCTCCAGAGTCACTTTACGTCCTCTCGTGGCTCTCCGCGGTAAGCACAAGGCCATCTATACTAATAGGGCGGAGTACACCCTCTTGAAACTTCGCCACACCTCTTTTGCACAGGGGTATAAAGTAGGCAGGCACCTAGCGCGACAACTTCGAGAGAAGCGTGAGCGGGAGTACATAGGAAGCCTCCGGGGGAAGAGGGGTGAACTGATTTACGGGGACAAAGAAAAGGCCGACCTCTTCGGCTCTTTCTACAAGTCACTATACACTGCGGAACCCAAAGATTCCACCCTACAAGATAATTATTTACGGGCCCTACGATTCCCCCGCATATCCCAAGCCGTGAATGACCAACTTACGGCCCCAATAACAAAGGAGGAGGTGGGTAACTCCATCAACGCTCTCAAATTACATAAAGCCCCGGGGCCAGACGGCTATACGGCTCACTTCTACAAGACTTTTGCCCCCGACCTCATTCCCCACCTCACGAGCCTCTTCAATCAGGTAGCAGAATCGGGGGAAGTGACCCCTTCAATGGCTGATGCGGCCATTAAGGTCATCCATAAACCTGGTAAGAACTCGCAATTATGCTCCTCGTACCGCCCATAGCGCTTCTCAACTTGGACGCCAAACTGTACTCCGCCATTTTGGCAAATCGTATACAAGACCTAATGCCCGAATTAATCCATCCCGACCAATCTGGTTTTATCCAAGGCAGGCAAACCCATGATAACATCAGACGCACAATCCATCTCATAGAGAAAGCTACTAAAAGAGATATACCAGCGGTTCTGGTCGGCCTCGACGCTGAAAAGGCCTTTGACCGCGTAGAGTGGTCGTTTCTTTTTCGGGTGCTTCAATGTTTTGGCTTTGCGGACAAATTCATTCACATGCTTCGGGCCAACTACGCTCATCCACACTCTCGGGCACAGGTAAATGGACTACTGTCGACTCCATTCTCCCTTTCACGAGGTACAAGGCAGGGGTGCCCTTTGTCACCCCTGCTCTTCGCATTAAGTATTGAGCCCCTTGCAATGTCCATTAGAAACAATCTGGAGATACAGGGACTTCCTTTCGGGGGTGATGACCACAAAATGTAATTATTTGCGGATGATGTCCTTCTTTCACTTGCTGATCCGGCCCGATCTCTTCCAGCCCTAGAACTGGAACTAGCCAAATTCGAGGTGGTGGCTGGATTTAAGATCAACCAGGATAAGTCCTACATACTCAATCTTACTTTGCCAGCCGATGAAGCACAAATCCTGCAGACTCAAACCCCCCTGCAGTGGACTGACAGCTCCCTCCAATATTTAGGAATTCAACTAACTCCCCGAGTAGAGGGGCTGTACAAAGCCAACTTCCCCGCGGCCCTTCGCCAAATTGAAAAAGACCTCCAGAGGTGGAAACCCCTGTTTATATCATGGCTTGGCCGCATACATGCGATCAAGATGACACTACTGCCCAAATTATTATACTTATTTCAAGCCCTGCCGATTGATCTGGACCCAACCTTTCTACCCAAAATTAAATCACTATTCACAAAGTTCATTTGGCAACGTGGACGGGCTCGCCTATCCTTTAGCATCCTGCGACGCCCTAGAGCTAAAGGTGGGGTAGGCTTACCAGACCTTGGGCTCTATTATAAAGCGACCCAACTGCGAATCATGACAGAATGGTTCAAAAAGGAATCAGGGAAACATTGGCTCCATATGGATAGAGGAGTGGCGGGGAGGACCATATGGGACCTAATCTGAAAGCCCAAACAAGACCGCCCTCTGAACGCATACATTAGCACACCCACCCGCACCGTATTGAGAGTATGGGACTCGGTATCCGGGGTTGAGGGCTGGACCACGTTCCCCTCCCCATACACCCCGATCCATTTTAATCCGGCTTTCCCACCGGCTCTCCACGAGGGCCCATTTGACGCTTGGAGAGAAGGCGGCTGCCTCATGCTCGGTCACTTATTTCACAATCACGACATCCTCACCTTTGATAGCTGCAGCCGGGATTTCCAACTACAACCAGAAGAACACTTCCACTACCTTCAACTCCCTCATTGGGCACTCACCCCCCAAGTACAAGTCCAAGCCACCCGGGAGAAAACGGGGTTCGAGAAATACATTAGAACAGTGGGCTGCATGAAGGGTGTGATATCTTTTCTTTATAATTATCTGCTCTCCACTACACACTCCGCCCAACCCCGTTACATGACTATGTGGGAGGGGATATTGCAGCACGATATTCCAGACAGAGAATGGACAGCACTATGGTCGGATATATCTAAGTTCAATCACTCTCTGGAACTTAGGGAAGCACACTTCAAAACGATGATGGGCTGGTACCTAGTCCCCGCCAAACTTAGAAGAATTTTTCTGAACACGACTGACAGATGTTGGAGAGGCTGTGGGCCCCTGGGAGATTTCCAACATATTTGGTGGGACTGTCCGGCCATTCGTCCGTTCTGGGAGGAAATTCTAGCCCAAATCAAAACCATGCTAGGCTACCCCATTCCGACCACTATGGCGAGTGTCCTTTTGGGTCTTCGGGCTCCTTCCCTTACACACCAGACTAGGGCCGATAAAGCCATTATGTGGTCCTGTATAGGCGCAGCAAAGATTACCATCGCAGCAGCCTGGAAGAAGGAATCTGCCCCATCCCTTTCCCTCTGGCACTCGAGGTTGTGGAAAATCCTGTGTTTAGAGCGGATGGCGGACATATTTCGCGACGACTACAAGGTGTTCGAATTTAAATGGGGTCCCTTAGTCACCTTCCTTACAAAGGGCCTTCCCTTAGCGGTATGCCCTCCTTCGGTCAGAGACATGCACCTATTTCAATTCTAACACCTAACACTGTTATACCACCGGCCCGGAAAAGGTTCTATAATTCGTCACCACCAACCACTTAGTTCTGGGAGGGGGGAGGGAGGGTCAGGGTTTAGTGGGTTTTAAGTTGGTAGAGTAGATATGTTTTTCTACATAACGCCTTCCCGGTTGGAAGGTTTGACGGAATACCGATCACAACATAGTTGGTTTCGCATTCGCGCTCTGAGACATATACCGCGCGGTATCTGGGACATTTTACGAAACTGCATGATTCACTGGAACTTTATTATTGGCAGCCAGATACGACACTAGCTACACCATCCTTCCCACCGATTAACTTGTGCTATTATGTACTGTGTTGTATGATTCAGATGTGTCCGTTATTGTGATCTCGATGCTATTTTGCATACCTCTTTCCTTTTGGGTTTTTTTTTTCTGCAAAATGCCAATAAATAAAGTTTAAAAAAAAAAAACTAATATGTTGAATACGTACTATCCCAAAAGGAGTCCACATCTGGAAAATCTATGTCTTTATGAAATACTTCAACATTACAGCTTTAAAAGAAATGTTACAGAAAATATAAATGAAGAAAAATATGCAGTAATTGGATGTGAGGGATGTTTGGTAAAACATGCCAAAGGAAATCTTATTAACCACAGAAAACTCAGTTGCGAAAGTCCAGATAAGAGGGAATTTTTCTATTTAGCACTTCTGCAACTCTTCAAGCCTTGGCGTAGTGAAACGGAATTACTTGGAGATTTTGACTGCTATGAAGATTCTTTGAATGCAAGTAAAGATAGCATTCAGTGCACAATTTTCCCTACATATCTACAAATGTTAAATGATGAGATTGAACAAGAAACTACTATTGCAGCTGAAATAGCCAGAGACAGTTCTCATGATAGTCAAAGTTCGGGTCCACTAAGTCAAGACCCACTGGGACAACCAATTATCGAAAATGAAGCAGCAATTGCCATGAATGAAGTAGAAACTGCAATGCAACAAGCACAACATGATATTATCCAGTTAGAAGAACAACTAAACATCGAACAAAAAGAAATATATCAACAAGTGACAGAACAAATACAACATGGTTTGCTGCACGAAAAAAAGAAAGCTAATGTTCATCATTTAAACCTATTTTAATGTACATTAGTGGCCAAGCTGGAACAGGAAAAAGTTTCTTAATTAAAGTTTTGACCAGTTATCTCCACAAAACTACAGAATCACATTCATCTTGTGTTAAAACAGCTCCAACTGGTTTAGCAGCACACTACATTAAAGGGATTACTTTACATCGATTACTTATGCTACCAGATCAGCATGATAACAAATTGGAATATCACAAGCTATCTGGAGAAGCTTCTTATGAAGTTTCAAGAGTACTGAAGAAAATGAAACTTCTAATCATTGATGAGGTGCGCATGGCCTCAAACTTAATGCTTGTCTTTGTACACTTGAGGATGCAACAGATCTTAAAAACAGATTACGATGTACTTTTTGGAGGTAAACATGTAATAGTATTCGGAGATCTACTACAGCTTACTCCTGTAAAAGGGCAACCTGTTTTTAAAACACTTGTGCATGAGGACACTAGGAAATCTTTGGGAAGTATTGGAAATGTGAACATTTGGTCAAATTTTTAATATAAAGAACTTATTAAGAATATGCGACAAGCAAGTGAAGAACATTATGGAAATATTCTTCAAGATATAAGAATTGGTGTATTGATAAAGCATGGTAAACAAGCTTTGGAAAGTCGGCTGCTAAGGAACTTGTTTACAACTGGAAACACAGCGTCAGAAATAATGTACAATGAGCTTGAAGAAACAAGTCTATAGTTTGCCTAATGCCTGCACTGCAAGAGTGTTCTACATTTAATCAGGAACTGTTGAACCTGGGAAAACAGGAAATAGTTGAAATGAAAGCTATTGATAAAATTGAACACCAGGGAGTGACTATTCTTCTGACAGAGAAACTACAATATAAATTGCATTCTTTGGAGAAGTTTGTATCTAAAACAGCAGGCTTAGAAAACACTTTACATGCATGTATAAACTGTCGGGTAATTTTACGGCGTAATTTGGATGTAGAAAAAGGTTCAGTAAATGGAGCAATGAGAAAAGTTGTTGAGTTTGTAAAATTTCAGAACAGAGATGAAATAGAATTTTTGAAGATAAAATTTGATCAGATTAAAGAGATAACACAGATTGGGCATTGTGTTGTACATTTTTTGCTTGTAAAAGACCTGTGCTGTTATATTCCATATAGGTACCCTATATAGGCGCAGGTAACATTGCAACTTTTCACCTATATTCTTCCCTACATTACATACATAACGGTTCTTAGGCACTTACCTTTTACCTAGATATGACACTGCATTCAGAACGCGGGTTTTTCCCTGGTTCGATTCTCATACATTATGCATGAGGCTTCTTGGAAGCACAGCAGGAATAACAGTAGGATTACCATCTCCTGTATAATATCTCTGTATAAAGTTCAGGCCCAACGTCATCCTTTAGGCCGACACAGTAACACAGCATGGTAGGACCCCTGGGGAGACCTATGGGTATATATACAGCACATCTTGCTTAGGAAGATAGAGGAGACCGTGACTTCCCGGCTGACACACTGACCAGAGACGCTGAGGTTCCTGCATGCAGACGCTCCAGCTAGCAGTGGTCTAACATCCCTCGCGGGGTGTCCAACTCGAGACCAGGATGGGGTCCCACATTCTCTAAACTTTCAGATAATGGGATGGACTAGATCCTAGAGGGATTCTTGGCATAACACCGACACAGATGCTAGGTACATTTAGGTACATCTAGTTAGGGAGGCATCGTAGGAGTACGCACTTTTTATCATGTGTCTTATGTACTTGTATATATTCATGATTTCTGCAAGATGGTAGAACTATACCATCCCTTTACTTTCAGTAGTACTGCTAATCATATATCTCTGCTACTGTCTAATGGTTGTTGTAGCTCATATATTCTACACTAGAATAACAACTGTTCAATAAATCCTTATTGACAAACGCCCAGTATGGTTATTCTGTGTATCTCTGAGTCAAACTAAGGGGGTGATTAGGATGGCGAAAGGACCACCACCGCAGGGCCGGCGGTGGCAACCCCCGGCCCTGTTGTGGTGGTCCTTCCGCCATCAAACAGATTTTTCCCACCACCAGATTAGGATGGCGGTGGGAACCTGACTGCGTCCCCAGTGGACGCAAAGACCGTCCGCTGCCAGCAAACGGTGCAGGGTGCCTAAAATGGTGGCGGTACCTAGCAGGCACCATCCACCAGATTAGGATACATGTAAAAAGCGGCCTTTCCATGGTGGCAATGCTGCCATGGAAAGGCATGTGGAGTTTTCGTACGGGGGCCCATTGAGGGCCCCCTTGTGTTGGGGGGAGGTGGGGTGCACTTTGGGGGTGCCCAATGGTACCCCCCTGCAGTTCCCTGCACCAGGTGGCAGGCACCGTGTGGTGCCTGCCGCGTGGTGCAGGGAAATGCTGTGCATGCCCTTTTACCATTGCGGACAGTGCTGCAGCCAGCAGCACCGTCCGCAATGGTAAAAGGGCAGGATGCACCCGCCAGCATAGCGGGCGCATCCTAATTGGGCCGGTGGGACCGCCGCACGTCTGGCGGTCGGTCCCATCACCATTATGGTGGCGGGCGGACTGATGTCTGCCCGCCATCATATTGAGCCCCTAAGTGAGCACCAGTGACTGAGCGAAAGGGAGTATATTGTTTCCACGATCCTGGGGGATCAGGGTTGTCATGTTCTGAGGTTGCCAGAATCTAATCTCTCAGTGATAAGAGGATATTATAGTGGCACTGTGAGTTAGCTAATACAGACAGGCTAACGTATCCGGTGGGGGTGCTCGGAATCAGTCTGCTACCAATCCCACAGTTTATGTTATCCAAACGCGCAGATCCTGTATAGGTTATATAGGAACTCCATGACATGGCGCCAGAACGTTGGTTGGGTACTTATTTTACAGTAGAATCTGAGTAGATCAGTTGTGCTATTCTCAGAGACCCCTACTCACAAAAACACCAGAGACGTCTGGAGTGGGTGGGCACAATCTCCGCCACAGCTGAGTGGGGTACAAAATCCTATTTATTGGCTGTTGGTTAATCAAGCTTGAAGGACACAGTGTTCCTAAAATTGTGCATAAACACTGTATCTTGATTTCCTTGAAAACTATTTTAGTGTACTAAAAACAATGACTAACGAGGTCTTAGACCCACTGCAACAAGCACTGCCCCTCACAGACGAGGAAGATGCAGACGCAATACAAATTGCACCAAACTTTAGAAATACGGTCACCCTGAGACTGCTAGAGCATAGTCTATCATCCAGGGGTGGCATAGTAGTTTTCGTGATTGAGGCACACGAATCAAACAGAACAGAGGTATTTTATTCGTGGGTTACAATCCCAGCAGCAAATGCAAGAACAAAAACATTTCACTCCTACACAGAAGGAGAAGCACCAGCAGAATACTGTCCGTTTGAGGACATAGAGGTTCCGCTCAGGTACCAGGAACATTTATATTGGTTTAAAGGCGCCCTACCCCATACAAGAAGAAGAGTAAGACTCGGCCCGCTCGGAGGAGAAGGGGCAACAAGGCCGATATTAGCAGCCTACACACCACATCCTGACATTGACACAATGCCACCAGGAGACTTACTCATACAACACAAAGATTTAATTAAAATCTATACGAACTTGATGCAATTCGTCATGAGGACATTTACAGTCCAACCAGCAATAGTTGCAACAAATGGAACTCAAATTCAGGGTACAGCAACTAAAATTACACCACAAAGATTACACACGGTAATGGGTAAAATGCCCACAAATTGTGAACAAATGCAATTCTGGGTAGCTCAGTAAATAACGCAGCTAGAGGCAGTATTCCCGAATACTACCCCATATGAAAAACACAGAATGCTAACAATCTGCTTGCCCATGGGGATAACACCACAAGTAGAGGATTGTACCACTTGGGGTACAGTCTTTGCTGCCATTTATACCAGAACTCATGGTATCCCGTCATTAGCAGTAGTACCAGACGTATTGAGACAGATACAAAATGAGTACAGAGCAGAGCCTGCCCTAAACTTAGGGATGAAGTTACTAGGTAACTATGCCCAGGTATCAGCCATAATACTAGCTAACATTAAGGGGGAAGCAGCTTCAGTGGCTATACGCCAATGCCTAAGGGAGTTCAGTCCTTTAGAACAGGAACACGAACTACCAAAAATAATTGAAACTGCATATGCAGAATTAGGCAGAGACAGTTTGGGTTGGAAAGCTTTAAAACCACAACTGATGGGCAGTCCTGAAAAGGACACTTCTAAGCAGACACCTGCTTCGACAAAGAAGAAGTGGGACAATAAAAAACAACAAAACTTTAAAAGGAAATAGATCTCAATCCCGAGGTAGATCTCCTCCATAGGAACCCTCTGAAAAGAGGTACAACCTTAGGAATAGGGAAAATATTAAGAAACCTGACAGGTATCAGGATACTGATACACGTTCCTCTCGTTCCTTACAGGGTTCATCAAAAAACCCCGAGAGGGAAGGACGGTCAGACAGACAAGAAGAGCGTATAAAGTCCAGAGACAAGCAGCACGCTCAAGATTACACTTCTAAAAAAGAAGAGAAGCAAAAGCCACAGTTCAAAAAGAAGAAGGTTGCAGGTCTAAAGATCAGACATGCCCAGAATTCTGTGGACTTGACTACTGAATGGGGAATGGGCTCTGACGATGCTAGACAGTGCGGCAGAAGTAACAATAGCTCGCCAGAACCTGAAGGAATTTCTGGTGACAGCGGACTTGAATGATTATATCACGGTAGAAACACCCGATACTAGGGTAAGTGTCCCATATAAAGTATATGAAATAACGCTCCAAATGGAGGGGGACAAATGTAGAACAGTGAGAAGTCTCTTTTGGGAGAACCTGACGTTTGGCTATGATATTTTATTAGCTGAACAAGATTGGCCGCCAGCATTCATCATGGATTGCCCTAAAGGAGAAACGGTAATTCTTCCGGCCTTCTCAGACCATATTCCCAGGCACTTACAACATACATATGCGCAGGAATGGGTGGTAGCCCAGGCTCCGGCATTATACAAAAACCATGTTGGATGGGATGAGGATTCAACCTACCACATAATTTCTTTGAAAAATAATCCAACTGCACAGAGGCAGTATCCAATAAAGCAAGAAGCTAAAAAACAGGTCAGGGAGATCTTAGATCAACTTGAATACCAAGGGGTGATTGAAACTTGCACCTCACCAAGGAACAATCCTTTGTTTCCTGTCATGAAACCTGACAATTCATATCGTCTATTTTTAGATTATAGACATTTAAACACTTGCACTAAGACGTTTGCAGTCCAAAATGCACATAGTGCCGCATTAATGAATAACATTGTGCGGAAAAAATATAAAACAACACTTGATATCTCAAATGGATTTTTCTGCCAAAATATAGTGCCTGAAAGTAGGTATTTAACAGCATTCTCAGCGCTAGGGTGCCAACAGCAATTTTGTCATCTCCCCCAAGGATATAAGAACAGCCCGGGGTTGTTTTCGGCCAGAGTAACTAAGTTACTTCAAAATTTGGATGAAGAGGCATTGTCCTATGTGGATGATATTTATCTAACGGACGATGACCTAGAGGAGCACTTGGACAGAGTGAATACCATAATTTTGGGATTTTCATCTGAAGGCTACAAATTCAAATTTAAAAAATCAAAAATTGCCCACCTCAGTGTTCTGTTTTTAGGATATGAGCTTTCAAGTGAAGGAAAAAGCCTGGCAGCCAATTTTTTAGAACAATCCGCGCTGCTCCAACCTCCAAAATCATTGAAAAATTTACAGTCAATTCTGGGATTCCTAAATTTTGGTAGAACTTACATTTTGGATTATGCAGAAAGAGTGAAACCTTTCTACGATTTAATAAAACCTGATTTTTCAGTAAAACAATGGACACAGGAACATACAGATACATTTTGTTCCTTACAAGCTGACATGATAGCTTCCAAAACTTACAGACACACATAAACGTACGCAACCTGGTGATCCGTATAGTTGCGGGTCAATCTGGGTACACCTATCTAACATATAATGAAGGTGAGACAGTACCAATTGCATACAAATCAATTTTGTACACAAATGCTGAGATGCGCTTCGCATCTACAGAAAAGATTCTAACAGCAGTACAGACTGCTGTAGTGAGAAAAGAGCACTGGCTCAGGGAAACGAATAATAGTAGTAACTCCGGTTCCAGCCTTAGAGGCTGCGACAAAGGCAAGCGTTCCTAATGCTAAAGCCTTACATCCGAGATGGATACAATGGGCTAATTCTCTCACTGCAACAGATGTAGAATACAGGTACGACCCAAATTTAAAGACACAAGCATTCCTGCAATACGAACAAGAATATCCTCTACCAAACGAAATAATGCCTCTAGATCAGTATGAATATATAATTTACACTGATGGATCAGCTCAACCGGCCATAGGAAGTAAGCAACAATATAGCGCAGCATGTGCAATCATTAAAGGTTGCATGCGGGATGGAAAGTTCCACGCAAGTTGCACAAAAACGCAATCTCTAGGAGACTGCACGGCACAGCTTGCAGAGTTAAAAGCGCTGATACTGGCATTGGTAAATACAGATCGAGAATTCCCCACACTAATTGTGTGCGATTCCTTTTACTATGTGCAGTCACATAATGAATATTTGCAGGACTATGTTCAAAATGGGTTCAAAGATGCAAAAGGTGGCACAATTAAGCATAAAATGCTATGGGAACAGGTAGTGGAGTTGAAAACCGAACTACCGAGGGCTCAAGTGATACATACACTGAGTCATCAGCGTGATGGCATTCACGTTGAAGGGAATTCATTGGCTGATGAAGCCGCAAAGGGGGCTGTACGCACAGCTTCCGTAGCTGCAATCACTCGTTCTAAAACGAGATTAGACGGTGAGATTATGGTGGCTATCAATGCTTGTCGCAAGAACAGCGGAGCTGTACCAAAAAGGTTTCCACTCAAGTACTCCTACAAGTTAGATGCCAATAACATTCCATTTGCTCAGATTCCTGGAGTGGGGGATCGTGTAATTCCAAACATGGATCGTAGGTTAGGTTTAATTCTAGCAGCACACGAAGGGATAGGTTCTGCACATTCAGGAGTTACGGCGACTGTTTCTTTATTGAAACAACGCTATTGGTGGCCAGGGTTAACAAAGCAGACTAAAGACTATGTGTTGAAATGCGACATCTGCCAGCAGATGAAAGGTTCCACCGCAAGACGTCCAACACAGACACCATTATTAATATCTGACAAACCACTAGCGTGTGTTTACTTGGACCACTGCGGCCCCTTACAAAGAGATGGGGCTTACAGATATACCATGGTTGCAGTGGATTCCTGCTCAAGATTCCTATGGGTGTGGCCACAACAGTCGGCTGACGCTCGAACTGTTATCAAAGATTTGCGAGTCTTTATAGGGACATACGCAATTGGCACATTACATTCTGACCAGGGCCCTGCGTTTAGCTCTCGGGCTTACAAGGAGGCCATGCGAGGATTGGGTGTAGCATTGCGGTACTCATCTCCGTACCATCCCGAGGAAATTTGGTTGTGGAGAGAAAAACTGGGACTTAAAGCAATCTTTAACAGCTAGAGTATTAGGCACGGGTGAAAGTTGGGTAAAACATCTGTATGGAGTCCAGCGAGCTTTGAACAACATGTCAAGAAGTTCTCTAGGGGGTGTCACTCCATATGAGGTCCTATTTGGGACAAGAATGTGGGTACCTGATCTTGATTGTGAAGGCACAGTGGCGGATGAAAAGCCTTTTGACATCCATGATCGTTTGGCTGTTTTACAGGATCTAAATGAATCCAGGACTCAACAAAGTAATGTCCACCTGAAGAAAACCGCTACTGGGGAAGTCAAATCAGTCACGGCAAGGCCTGTCTGGATCCCAGAAGTCGGGGATCTGGTCAGAGAAAAGATAGCGGATAAAAAAGAATTTGGGCCATCATACAGAAAACCTGTACCGGTCCTAGCAATTGAAGGAGCAAGAACTGTACTTCTACCACCTCTTGCCAGAAAAAAGGAAAAAAGATTTGTCTCAATCGACCTAATCAAACCACACTATGGCGCCGATACTGAGTAGTAGGCCACGTGGACTCCAAAGTAGCAGACGCCCTCCTCTCGCTAAAATTCAAGAAGTTCAAATGGAAAGACTCATCACGTTCGAAGAGTCCCCTGCACGGAATGAAGGACTATGCAACAATGCTATGGAACCAGTTCCTCTGGAACCTGAAGTTCAACTTCAAAATCAAACTCAAAATGACAGACAAATTGCTATTCGACCAAATACAGATGTCTACGTCAACATGCGTCGACAAGAGCAAGCCACGATTTCTACAAATCCTGATGCAATACCAACAATTGATTGAAATGCTTCTGGTTACTTCATAAACTTTGACACGTTTTCTTTGGATCCAAGCGAACCGGAAATGATGCCAGCCAAAAAATCACAAAAACAGCAAGTAAAAGACTTTCTGAACTTTCTTAAAAAGACTTACCTGGTGTCACCCTGGGTAGAACTATGGATAATCTACCGGGATACTTTTCTTTCTTTTCTGGCTACGCTTAGTAATAGTTTTTAGCATGCTTGTTAATGGAAGATACCTTCGACAAAGCTCTGCAGCACAAAAGGTGAACTTACTTTTAAAACCACACCTATCATCTCATCGAGAACAAAGAGACTTGTCATCAGTGAACATTACAGCAGTTCCTATACCGGATGGTATAGTTTGGGACAAGGTTGATTTCGATATATTTGGTCCGACTGAAATTTTAAGAATTCCTCATTTATTTAAAATATCGTTGAGTGATATCATTACCTCAAGTACATTTTCTGATGATTGGGATTTTGAAACTGTTAATAACATGTTATCTGATTTGGAAAAATCGGCTGCATTTCGAGAGTATGTATTGTTATCAACACTATGGTCATCACTTTTTACATAAACCTGCTAATCCTAGACCTGAGTTCACATTCCACCAGTGGGAACATTGTCTAACACGGCCGAAAGGCAGTTCAAAAACATTTACACAGAAGTTTCCATATTTTCGGGGTTTAATATGTCTGACCCAACCTCATATTACTATAAGGTTGCACCAACATCAGCACAGAAAAATATGTTAACAAACACCAAACAGATTTACTCTGCTTCCTTTATTGCCCGGTTGTCTGAACAAGGTTTTGACTTATGGAAAGACACCATTGACTTAAAATCAGTCTGGGGTACTAGAGAATGGCAAATTCAGGGAACAGAAGCTTAGTTTAGAGCATGCCTCATCCCTCAACAAATTATGTTTTTGAACGAGACAGTGCAACAGACGTCTTGCCTTGGATTAGCCAAGAACAAAGACTTGAACACACCTTGGCTGCCGACTCCATCATACACCGAGGATATCATAACATCACAGGAAGAGATTACAGTAGATGACATCATACAATACAACAGATCAGACCCCGATTGGAAAAAATGGTTGATTTGGCCCACAGACACTAATAGTTGTCAGGCAAGATTCATGGGTAAAGCCGAAGGGTTTAGTATCCATAGGCAAGATCCACGTTATGTACAGAGACAACATCCAGGGGTAGTGACATCCTACAGTGTTGGGAAGTTGTGCCTCGATTGGCTAAAAACCTCAACACTCACACAGGTGAAACAACACTTATCCTTACTGTCACAGGATGTGGATCTTAGGGATTTTTAATGGGTCCCAGGAAGCCACGTCAGAAACGTTTCTATTATGCTGTCTATAATGAAATATGGAAAATATCCCAACAAGAGGCCGCAGAGAGACTACGAGAGATAGGCCATATAAATTTAGAAAAAATCTCTAGCAGTGGTAGACAATGGGTTAACTACATTGACCTCCAGGATATATTCCTTAGGCAACATTGTATCTTCTGCGATAGACATACTAGAACAAGATTTGGCCATATTACAACACGGGCAATCTCAATTGCGTTCTATTATGTTATTAAGCTGGACGCTGCAATCTTTGCGTGCAGGCTACGTGCCTTGGCGTTATATCAACAGTACATCTCTGTTTGCTGAATACAATCTAACAGATAAACAGATAGAAATGGCACAAAGGGGAGCAAAATATACAATGCTGCATATCAAAAAACTGGATAGATTAGCATTTACAGTGGCAGAATCACCGTCCACAGAATGGCTAATCCATGGCCACATAACTCTACCGGTCACTACTTTTCAGTTTCAGTATTGCCTTGAACAAAAGCAAGTAGGCAGATATGACAAAATGGGTAAGGAATACATTAAGGAATCATGGGTATTACCATACAGATTTCGATGCCGGAGTGGGGATCGAGAAGTGTTCCTGAGCGGTACAAACTGTGAGAACGCTTTAAGTGGATCACTCACATGACAGGATATAATGCTGCACTGGGCTTGTAATGGTTCTGTAGCGAACTTGTCCTGCCATTTGAGGGGTGCCCCAGCTGCACTGATTACTTCAGCATTCAGGCTACTTTCAAATGGGAGTTACTTGATGCTGAACAGTCAAGGCTGCTGCGGCATGCTCCCGGGCATCGCATATCTGGTAACCGTGAGCTCCAGGGTTACTTGTTGTATGCAAGTATTGTTTCCACCGACATATACAGTCATTGAGGCGCCGTTATGGCCTTCACTGAATGTTTCTTTAATACGGTTTGATACTCTAAGCAGAATGAAAGCCATGCTTCTACAGAAGTCTGTGCCCTTAACCTCTGCTCGAGAGACTTTTGATCTCTAGATCGCAAGGTCTTCGGCAGAGATACAGGTGCTCATTCATACAAACTGCCCTTTCCATTTCGCAGAAATGGTCAATCGTATCTTTAACATTTCTGATACGACATGCATAGGCCACCTATTTAAGACCATAGGTTCTGGACTTCTGAGCACCTTTCAGAAGGTACTTGGAGTTATCCCAAACTTCATACACTCCGTATTGGGAAGCATCTTTGGAGGACTTCCGCTCATCCTGTTCCTAGCAGCAGGTATCCTGATTGTTTTATATTTGCTACGCAATGGACGTCCCAGTCACCAAGGAGATGGAAAAAGCACTCCTGGAACGCAAATACCGTGACCGCATGGTACAACATCTAGGCATGCCTCACCTAAGAGAACTAAGTGCATCTTGGTTCTTGTCATTTCGACCAGTCTGGATGGACTGCATCCTACCTGACCTCCAATGCCTGTTTTGCGGAGAAGAATGCGTGTTAGACCTGTGTTTGACACACCCATCATGTGCGCCACCGGACGTGAATGCGTTACAGGACCCGATAATGGCAGTGTCCTCAGCGTATTCCAATGTTGATGGTGGCATTTCTTGAGCCACCGCAGGTAGTAACTCACCTGTTGGTATGAACACCGGCTCCTCCACTGACACCCAGGCTTTGGACGTCGCACAGGCTGCCCCAGCACCGGCTGCGGACAGCGTGGAACATCATCTGTGCTCAATTGACATACTCTGCAAGGTGTTACAGGGGCCGTCTACTGCGGAAGCAAGCAACAGAAATGTTGCGTCTACCAGCCAGGACACATAAACATTTGACTCATTTAGCTCGTTGTGTGCTGAAAGAAATGTGCGCTCTTTTTAAAACAAGCTCAATTTGGGAACTCAAAAACAAAATTGACATTCCCTTCATTATTTGGGCATACATGGCTTTTTAATGCTTATAGTGGTTCGGACTATACATTACGGACACTTTTAGAGCTAGGGCTTGAAAAATTTTCTTTTTACATTTTTAAGTCTTTTAGAAATTTTGTAGAAGTTTTTAAACATTTTTAGCTAAAGAGATGTTTTTATAAACTTTGTGCATACTGCTATCTAGTTATGCAAGTTGTACAGTAATAGGTTACATATATCGTCCAGTCGGAAGAGGAGTGGGTGTTATATTCCATATAGGTACCCTATATAGGCGCAGGTAACATTGCAACCTTTCACCTAGATTCTTCCCTACATTACATACATAACGGTTCTTAGGCACTGACCTTTTACCTAGATATGACACTGCATTGAGAATGCGGGTTTTTCCCTGGTTCGATTCTCATACATTATGCATGAGGCTTCTTGGAAGCACAGCAGGACTAACAGTAGGATTACCATCTCCTGTATAATATCTCTGTATAAAGTTCAGGCCCAACGTCATCCTTTAGGCCAACACAGGAACACAGCAAGGTAGGTTCCATGGGGAGACCTATGGGTATATATACAGCACATCCTGCTTAGGAAGATAGAGGAGACCGTGACTTCCCCGCTGACACACTGACCAGAGACGCTGAGGTTCCTGCATGCAGACGCTCCAGCTAGCAGTGGTCTAACATCCCTCGCGGGGTGTCCTACTCGAGACCAGGACGGGGTCCCACATTCTCTAAACTCTCAGGTAATCGGGTGGACTAGATCCTAGAGGGATTCTAGGTACATTTAGGTACATCTAGTTAGGGAGGCATCGTAGGAGTATGCACTTTTTATCATGTGTCTTATGTCCTTGTATATATTCATGATTTCTGCAAGATGGTAGAACTATACCATCCCTTTTCTTTCGTAGTACTGCTAATCATATATCTCTGCTACTGTCTAATTGTTGTTGCAGCTCATATATTCTACACTAGAATAACAACTGTTCAATAAATCCTTATTGACAAACGCCCAGTATGGTTATTCTGTGTATCTCTGAGACAAACTAAGTGAGCACGAGTGACTGAGCGAAAGGGAGTATATTGTTTCCGGGGGGATCAGGGTTGTCATGTTCTGAGGTTGCCAGAATCTATTCTCTCCATGATAAGAGGAGAATATAGTGGCATTGTTAGCTAGCTAATACAGACAGGCTAACGTATCCGGTGGGGGTGCTCGGAATCAGTCTGCCACCAATCTCACAGTTTATGTTATCCAAACGCGCAGATCCTGTATAGGTTATATAGGAACTACACGACAGTACGTTCACAGAAAACAGTTTCCTCTGTCTTTAGCATACGCAGTAACTATTAATAAATCTCAAGGTTTAAGTATAGACATCGCTTTTGCAAATATTGGAAGTACAGTGTTCAAAGAGGGAATGGCATATGTTGCATTATCTCGAGTAAGAACATTGTCTGGTTTGTATTTGATAGATTTTGATGACAAAAAGGTTAGTGCTGATGCAAATTGTGTAAGAGAGTATAATCGTTTAAGAAGACTTTATGCTCCTGATTTATGTGAATACCCCATATATGAGAAACATAAAGTCTGTCCAAAACAGAAATGTGTCTAAGATGGAATTGAGGTTCAAAAAAAGAAAAGAAATAAACAGAAAGTTGAAGGCGTAAAGAAAAAGAAAATGGAAACTGCTGATGATATTGTTGGACATCATTTGGAAAATAGTACAGGTAACAACTGCTATGCTAATGTGATTTTGAATGTTGTATTTTATCTAGAAGAGCTTCATTGTGAAATCATGGGAAATCATGAAAAAAGATTTTGTTCTTTATTACATCATGTATTTCAACACTTGGTAACTGACAGAACTAAAATCCATACTGCTTCTGGAGTTCATCATCTTTTGGGTATATGTAGTGGTTCAATGACATTTACTCCTAATCTACAACAAGATGCACAAGCATTTTTAATGGTTATGCTTGAAGTGTTAGAAGATGAAGGAATTATGATTGAAAACTTATTTGGACTTAGTTACAGTTGGGATCATAAATGTGAAGAGTGTTCTTTTACTACCATCACTGAAATACAAACAGAACGATTCATATACTTAACAATACCAGACTGCGAATCAGTACCTTTTAACAAATTGATTAAAACAGCCAATCAGGACATGAGGTGTTCACATTGTAGATCAGAGATGTTGTCTACATTACATATAGAAAGATATGGAAAATATCTCATTTTAATGCTACAACGTTGTAGATCAAATGGAAGAAAATTGGAAACAAAAATTAAAAATTGTGTTGCAAGTCAAATATCTATTTCAGGAAGAACTTTCATAGCAGTGGCTATTATTTTCCATGTTGGACCTACTACCACATCTGGACACTATAATGTATATTTAAAGTGTAATAAAGGATGGACACATTGCAATGATGCCCACTTGGAATTCAAACCTAGATTGCCTTATGAATAGCCAAATTCATATTTAATATTTTTGAAGCCAAAGTTTTGAATACATTATGCAGCCTATTCGGAAGATGTGAACACAAAATAATGAATTTATATTGGATTTTTTTAAGCAGAAGTTTTAAATACATTATTCGGCCTATTGGGAAGATGTGAACAGAAAATAGACAACATTGAAAGAATTACTATTAATAATTAGACTTTGGATTACTATTTGTGCTAATTGATATTGCATTTGGAAAATTGTGTTTAAAAGTAAATAGTTGTTATATTTATTGTCTATATTGTACCAGAGAGTGTTGAAGGAATTGGCCTGTTTAGGGTCACCCGGGTCACTCACGACCACCTCTCAGCCTTCCATACCAAATGAAGAGTCGGTCTGACAGTAAAGAGTACAAACCAAATATACGTTTATTCAGACGCACTCGAGTGGAGCCCCGTCTGCCCAGTCGCTTATGGGTGTTGCAGAGAGGACTGACTTCAGCAAGCGTAACAATACATTATGTACATTTCAGAAAAGGAACACGCACCCAGACTGGAAATTTCCAGATGGAGGCAGCTACACAAAGGGGGTACAGAAGGATAAGTTTTGTTCCTGAGACCGGGTACACACTATCTCTATGCCAAGGGTGTTCTGTCTGTGCCTACCACTAGACTAGTGGGAGAAGGCCTCTATCTAGTGGGAAAGGAATGCGCTAATAAGAACAGTGTATTCATTAGCAGAGCAAGACCTAACCTTGGAGAAATGAAACTTTCCACAGCCTGCTTCTCGAGGAGGGAATACACAGTTAATGGCAAGATTCAAAATGACGGCTAAACATAAGATGGTGCAGTGAATGCTAACTTACATAGAACAATGCACGAACAAAATAGCAAAAACATATTAATTTCATCAGACCCTCCTTTTAGCATTCGCTAACTAATCTTATATGGTGGGCAGAAAAGACATAACATTCTAATAAGCAAAAGGAAATCAGTACTCAGAACAATCCATATACTCAGTATCAGGAACAGAAGCTGCAAGGGATGATGTAGAATCAAAGATGCCCTCATCAATCTGCATCATTTCATCAATCTGTTTGTGTAACATAACTGCTGCATTAGTATCATGAACTGGCATTTTCGGCTTGGGAATAAGGATAATGACACAATAGGAACAACAAGCTGGGACACATTGTATGCAGAGGCAGCACGTGAAGAAGATACCAGCAACTACAGCCAGAAAAGTGAGGATCTTCCAACCCCAGGAGGCGAGTATGTTCCAGAATCACCTTGATAGGGCCCCAGTTCCTGTCTCTTGGTGTGTGTCAGATGGAAGTCTATGCAATTTTTGTATAGCTGCATACACGTTGGGAGCATGATCAGGTATGTAAACACAACAGCTGCAGCCAATGACGCGACAAGCCCCACCCCTATCTGCAAGTATGACGTCTAACACCATCCTGTTCTGCAAAGTGACTAATCTCGTAGCCTGAAGCTCAGCAGTGATGTTTGTCAGTATCCAAGCAGTTGTATTAATAACCCCCTCCCCCACTCTTGTTAGCCGACGAATTTGGAGACTATTAGTCATGGGACCCCAATAAGGTAGTAGACCCTTTATGGCATCCCCGAACTGTTGTGCAGTAGTGTCTGTCTGATCTATATCCTTTGTGTCAACAACCCTTCTGACTCGAGACAAGGAGACACTCTTACGCAGCAGCTGATGAGCTTTATGATAATTGGATGGGGCAACATACACAGGGGGAAGGAGGAAAGAGAGATAACATCTGCCTGACCATCCCCTCAGAAGCCAGACATGAGCTTGGGATCCACAGACAAAATAGACATTATGGGGTAGGATCAAACGCGGAATATTAATTGTTCTCAGTCTGTAGGTGAATTTGCATTTACTCTCCCCCACCTTTATCTCCCCAATCCCCTGGGCACAGAAACTAGCTGTTGTGTTAACCACGGGCACCGGCATCGGTTTGTCCTTGGTAAGATTGCGAGCTTGGAAAGATTGAAAATACTCAGAGGTGTTGAACCTTTGGAAATCAGCCATTTCTATTCGAAATCATGTCTCGTTCTTCACTTTTTGATATGTGGTCATACAGGACTTTGAGGACAATGTACTAAGAGTCCTTTGTCCTGCCGGTCCTATGGGAGTAAACCTGTGGTGAAAACATATATACTCTACCACAGTGCGAGAATCAGCAGGTGTCATAACCAGAGTAGAGAGTTGGAAATGGTAGTGCACCATAATGAACAATTCAAAACAACCTTCACAGCTACCAATATATGACAATGGCATGGACAACAAATTGTCGCTCTTATGAGTAACTGAGGGGAACAATCCACAAACCCAACAATTAGTTGTATTGGACACATTATGGGCTTGATGCAACATTTGTATAAATACATTGTCTGTGTATGCTCTTCTTTGTGAGGGGCTAAAGTAACAAAAATGTGCTCAGGGGGAATGGACGTCGTACCAACCAAAGTGTGCACAGGATACTTCTCCTCTAGAAACCAGGATATTCCAAGTATTATTATTAGCGTAATCACGACAATTAATATGCAAACTATTTTACTCTTTGCTGACCAACCCCGCGCTAAACGCGGTGGTGCAAATGGCTGTTCCTCCTCCTCCTCCTCAAAAGGTCGACCAAACGGATGCATTATGAAGCAAGAAGAGAAATGCGATAAAACTGATAGCAAAGGTAAGTGTTCCCAGTGTCCGACTGAGCCTCACTGGTACAGGCTCCTATTGTTCATCAACGTTGGCGCTCTTGAGCACCGGCAGTGGAGCTTGCTCAGTCCTAAGCTCACGATGAATCCCACGTCACTCAGGATAAGGTACCCCCTTCCTAGGGTGCATGTTCCATTTATCCTGTCCAATGTCAGAACAGTGCACCAATCTCAGGACACCCTGAACTAACACCGTTGGTACTATAGCAAAGTACACCCTAACTTACACAGTCCATCCCTAACTAATATGACTTCTCCTTTGGTGCACTATTCCTCAGCCGAGGACGCAAATTGTACCTGGTTACTCCAGTCACAGAGGGGTCAACAAACAGCGGCTCCTTAATAGCTCGAACTTCTGGAGGGACCGCTGCATTTAGCACTTCATCGTTCTCAGCATCCGTTGGGTCCAGGTTAATTTTGCGTCGCTGAAGGGGACGAACTGAGGCACCTTCTCACACTCAGTATCCCCGATTCCGTCCCTTACCCACTGATCATGGGGGCAAGGGCAAGGGTATCCTGCGGCATTGACTGCCATGAATCCAGTTCTTCTGGCCTGCGACCTTCACGGCTGTTCGAGTAGCCAGAAGGTCCCTTCCAACGGGGCTCCAAGCTCTTCTTCCCCTGGAAGTTCTTGACTAATATATAGTCCCCAGGCTGAATATCGTGTCCAGGCCCCTCTGGTGTGGGTGGAAGGGACTCGCGGACCTGTTGGTGAATAGAACACAAATTTTCAGTTAACTGGCACAGGTAGTCTGTCAACAATGGATACTTAATATCAGAGAACTTACGAGGGTGCGGGATGCCCCAGACATTTGCCGGGCGTCCAAACATGACCTCGTAAGGTGACAATCCTGTTCTAGAATGTGCTGTTGTTCTTGTCGACAAAAGAGCCAATGGTAAAGCATCTGGCCACTGCGACCCTGTTGTCTCCTGAATCTTTGCCAATTTCAGTTTGAGAGTACCATTCTACTTCTCAACCAAACCTACTGACTGTGGGTGATTTGCAGCATGAAACTTCTGTTTTATGTGCAAACCATCGCAGATTAACTGAATGACTTTGGCATTGAAATGACTTCCGTTGTTACTCCAGATCAAACGGGGCAAGCCGAAATGAGGAAAGAACTCCTTCAGGAGTACCTTTGCAGTTGCAATGGCTGTATTGTCTTTAGTGGGGTAAGCCTCAACCCATTCAACTCAATGTAGTCCATCTGGAGGACCTCAAAAGGGAAAGTGGGCGGTGCAAAATTGCCGGGTAGTGTAAGGGTACCTTTCCCAGGATTGTGCAACATGCACACCATGCAGTACTTCACTAAATGTGCAGCAGTTCTCGATATGTTATCATTCTGCCATACAGGCTCTAACAACTTGCAAATACCCTTGGCGCTGATATGGGCAGGGCCATGAGCCATCGTGTCCACAGGGAGAACATACGCATTTGGCAACATCCATTTCTGCTTCCCTGACTTGTCAATCCAACGTCCCTCATCGTTCAATTGTGCTGTACTTTCTTGCCACACTGCTAATTCCTCCACTGTGGCCTCACTCTGTATTTCCTTCATGCTCTCAAGTGTATCCTCAAACATAGTGACCTCGGGCACCCACCTAACGGGACCTGCTACGAACATTCTATTCATCCTAGTTCGGGCTGTCTCCTTAGCTGTTTGATCTGCAAAAGCATTCCTTTACCTACATCGTCAGTAACTTTCCTATGGGCGCTACACTTTACTATTGCCAATTTCTTGGGGAGTGTCAAAGCGGACAGAAGTCTACATATAAGATGACCGTGCTGTATCCTTGTGCCATGGGAAGTAAGGAACCCTCTCTCTGCCCAGAGTCGCCCGAAATTATGGGCGATTCCAAAGGCGTACTGGCTGTCAGTATAAATATTAACAACCAGTCCCTCACTCAATTCACAAGCTCGAATAAGGGCGGCTAACTCAGCTGCTTGGGCGGGCTGATAAGGGACTCGTGATGTCTCTACGACTGTACGCAATGTGGTGATAGCAAAAGCAGCAGTTGTAGTGCCATCAGGCAATTTGAAACAAGAGCCATCAACATATAGTTCCCCTTGTGGGTCAGATAAGGGAACATCAGTCAAGTCTACCCGTCCTTTCGTCTCTTCTTCCGTCCGGAAGATACAATCATGTTTCTCATTTTCATCATTTTCAGAAGGGAGGGGCAGTAACGTGGCTGGGTTCAGAGTGGCACACCGTTTGATCGCAATATGCTTGGCAAAGAGTGTCAATTCATAACCCGTCAGACGTGCACTGGTGAGGTGCTGTGTCTTGGTCTTATTCAAAAGTGTATCCACAGCATGGGGTACCATGACTGTGAGATCAGTATCAAGCACGAGTCCAGCCGATTGCCTTATCGAGACAGCCACAGCCACGACTGCTCTTAGACAGCTTGGGAGGGCTCTTGCGACAGGGTCAAGAACAGCAGAGAAATAAGCACAAGGCCGTTGCTTATCTCCAAATTTTTGTGTTAGAACAGAAAGCGCACAACCAGCCGTCTCATGGACATATAATACAAATGGCTTGCTGTAGTTAGGCGTGCCAAGCACTGGAGCCGAACAAAGCGCACTTTTTAATTGCTTAAAAGACTGCTGACATTCAGGCCTCCAAGGCAGGGTTCGTGCACATCTTTAGTAGTCAGAGCAAGCAGGGGTTTGGTTAGTAGGGAATAATTTGGAATCCACTGGCGACAGTAGGAAGTAATGCCAATAAAAGCGCGCACATCTTTTTGAGTTTGAGGAATGGGCATTTTAACAATAACACTAATACGCTCTGCAGTTAGCTTCCTACCCTCCTTCGACAGTAGGTGACCTAAATAGGTGACCTCCTGTCGACAATACTGAAATTTGGAAAGGGACACTTTATGTCCGTGGTGTGCCAGGTGCAACAACAATTAAACTGTACTGTCCCTACAACCTTGTTCTGTGTCAGAAGTGATGAGCAAGTCATCAACATACTGTAGCAATACATTACCTGTGGGGAGTGACAAAGAATCCAACTGGTAGTCTAAACAACAAAAGAGTTTGCCTTCTCAAGAGAAGAGCTGGCGTGGAGAATCAAATTTGATTCTTATAAAGCCCTCACTCACCAACCTAGTTGGTGACATGCTTCATCATCGGGCCCCACCAGGAAGGTCGAGTACCTCCCCGGTGTGCTTCAACGCCAGAATTACTGCGGAGCGGGTTAAAGTGACAAGTGCACGTGATTGTGAAGTGATTTAAAAATGACTAGGCTGTATCCGAAAATGATTTTATTCGCCGGTCAGTCAGGCACAAAATAAAAACAATGTGAGTGATGTGATCGCTGAAGAAATTGGTCAGCTAAATCTCACTATGTGTGGTCAACATGTTTCTGCCTCTATGATGCTACTAGCTAGGCATTCGTCAGGACCAAAGTGAAGACCCCGGCGGTATGAGCACGCTAAGGCTCACCCTAACCTGGAGGTCTGATGCGTGAAAAGGTAGGAAAAAGAATCTTTAAAAACCTACTATCATTGCGGGATCCTTCTTACTTATTGGGACCCTGCAGATCTCTGAAATAAAAGAACAAGAACGAACAAACACACAGACATAAGTATATTCAATAAGCATGTGGTCATAGGACGTTCATTGTTCCAGTTTCAGCAAACAAAGTGCTCTTCTCGGAGTGCACCGGAAACTCTATCTTAAGGAGCTGTCGTGCAGTAGTGAGATATGGATGTGCACATATTTTAGAAGGTTATTGAGAGTGGCAAAAGCTGGAACCACTATAAACATATCACATTAAGCGTTATTTTTACTTACACGCCTATTGTGACATGGAGAGCCACAGGGCGTCAAAATCAGAAAACGCTAACGTTACTACAACGGGCTCATCCAAGCGAAATTGTCAACGGAAAAAGAAAAGAAAAGAGAAGTGTCTTACACATAGGGTGATCACTAAACACACCCTGGGTCTCGGGAGGGGGGTGGTGGCTGATTGGCACACCCTATAGAAAGGTAGAGACAAAACAAAAAATAAAAAATAAATACATAAATATGAAGTTCGGTCCCGCAACAGCAGGCTGGTCACTTATCTGTGTGGTAGGGCTGCTCGAAAAACACTCACGCCGAGAAAGCCAGACACCCACTTGGTACCTAGTTGAACCCTCTGAAAACCGGACCCCGTCGATAGAAGGGCCGGTGTTCCACATGTTTATATAGGGGTGGGTGGGTATGGAAACATAACCGGGAGCCTCGGTTTGAGCGTCGGTGTCCCGGGAGATCCCTAGTAGCTACGTCATTACGTATACGGCAACAGAGGGGCCAATCAGAATGAAGAAAGGTTCAATCATGTGGCCCACAGCGTCACCAAAAAGGACTAGGACGCTGACTTCAGTAATACCGGTGCGATAAAACCGCAACAAAACTTTATTAACAAGCGATAGGCACGCTATGTCAAATGCCAACTGTGCTATCATTCAAAGGGAAGGCTGGGGCACTTGCTTGTCATGTCATGTGCCTATACCAGTTCATGAAGATGTAAAACACTTCTATAGATAGTTGAATGTGCCAGGTGGTGTATCAGATATTGTCAACAGGGAGTGTCTAAACAGTACACACTCTGTGGGGGTCATGCGGCTGAACAGAAAAAATTGAAACTGAGTCTATTATTTTCTGAGTACTGTACTCCAGGGAATATGATCATTCAGCCCCTCTTTATCTGTGCCCAGACGATAGACCCACCTCTGTTCTTTCTCAAACAGAGACTGCGGTATGTTTCTACATGCGGTCACCTGTTCAATGACTGTCCACTGTAAGTCATTAGTGGTGTGATTGTGGTTTATGTAATGTTCACTAAGTTTGGTTGTTATTCTCCTGCATCGGATGTTACTTCTATGTTCACCAATACGTTGTTTCACCTTACTAGTCGTCATCCCCACATACCGCAGACCACAAGGACAGGTAATCAAGTATACCACATTTGTGGAATTGCAGTTGGTGTGAGTGCGTTGTGTCCAGATTTTGCCTGGTTCAAGATTGAGGACCTTTGTGTGTGCAGTCAGATGACAGATACTACAGTTGGCGCAAGGAAAATGACCCACTATTCTAGGTAAACCCCAAACCGTAGTTATGGAAGGAGTGCCAATCAATGTCTCAATTTTGGGTCGTGTGTGGACCAATGAATCCCTGAGACTACGGCCCCTTGTTCTTTTATTTCAGAGATCTGCAGGGTCCCAATAAGTAAGAAGGATCCCGCAATGATAGTAGGTTTTTAAAGATTCTTTTTCCTACCTTTTCACGCATCAGACCTCCAGGTTAGGGTGAGCCTTAGCGTGCTCATACCGCCGGGGTCTTCACTTTGGTCCTGACGAATGCCTAGCTAGTAGCATCATAGAGGCAGAAACATGTTGACCACACATAGTGAGATTTAGCTGACCAATTTCTTCAGCGATCACATCACTCACATTGTTTTTATTTTGTGCCTGACTGACCGGCGAATAAAATCATTTTCGGATACAGCCTAGTCATTTTTAAATCACTTCACAATCACGTGCACTTGTCACTTTAACCCGCTCCGCAGTAATTCTGGCGTTGAAGCACACCGGGGAGGTACTCGACCTTCCTGGTGGGGCCCGATGATGAAGCATGTCACCAACTAGGTTGGTGAGTGAGGGCTTTATAAGAATCAAATTTGATTCTCCACGCCAGCTCTTCTCTTGAGAAGGCAAACTCTTTTGTTGTTTAGACTACCATTTGGGGGATCAAGAGTGTTCCTTCTAAAAATTCCCTCTCTCTCCTATTGTTTATAGATATTAAGCAGCGTACAGCTGTGAGAGCCTAGGGGAGGTCTGTGATTGCCAGAACCTCCCCTTCTTCCTTTCTTCTTCGCATTTTGCGAGTTTCATACATTTAGACACCATGGCAAATATGGGTCTCACCTACTCTATCTCAGAGGTTGATGCTATTCTAGCTGGCCCATCCATGTTTGCTGACCCTACCATCTCCCAAGCTATCACTCACACCAGTGAGTGGGAAAAATTGTCAGAACAGAAACGAAATAGAATTAGGACAATCTTACACGGGACCATTCTTACCGAGTATCTCCGTACAAACACAGCACCAAGAGGGCTTCTGGTAACTAATGCACCACGAATCTTCCTAGAGGATGCAGTATTTAGAAAGGAATGGGCAATGATCGCGTGGCATTGTACACGCGACTGGCTTGTCCTAATCATTAAGACAGCTCTGCGACTTTCAGAAGCCTTGATGGTTGAAATCCAACAGACGGAAAACCATTTTAAAACTACCTTAACAGGCTTCAAGAAAAAACTGGACGGAGTTAATAAAGACATCACTGATTATAAGGACGGCTTAACCCAATCTAAAGTGATTAAATTCCAGAAAGACCTAAAACGATTTGCCTTTGATAAAGTCTATCCCTATGCTGACCCTACCTACTTACCCCCCACAAAAAATAACTCCAACTCAGACATCTCGGATGATAGCACATCGACCACTAGTGGGTCTAGTAATGGGAGTTTTAGACAAAGACAAAGGGGGCGGTAATAGGGGTACACCAAGACAGAACTATGCCCAACCGATGTGGTCACACTTTCCAACACCGGGACCCGGTATGCATCCCATGCACTTCCAACAACCACCTTTCCCCTAATGGGCTGGAATCCGGCCTATATGCCAGCGCAGCCCTTTCATCAGAACTCTTACCGTCCTTTTTAGAGAGAGGCCGCAGAGGCAGAGGCAGGAGGAGAGGGCAGAATCAAGTTCATTGGGAACAAGAAGACACAGTGGGCAACCACACACGCAGCAAATCTCAGGAACCCCAGGCAGGCACCAGTGCCAGGAGAGTCTAATTACTAATCTCTCCGAGGTAACTTTGTCCCCAGTGGAGAAACAGGTTCTAGAAAAGGGTTTAGGGTTTGTTCCCTCAGCCCGCCTAGACAAGTTTAAACTACATTGTGAGCTGGCGGAATTTTTCAGAAAGCTCAAACTGAAAGCCTATTTTGAGGGTAAAGAAGTCAGTGAACCACAGGAGAATCCAGCTAATACAGGACTGAGGTTGAAATCATCTTTCACCCCCTCCTTATGGGGTACCGGCTGAAATTACTACTTTCGAACAGGCAGTTTTTCTTGAAATAGAGAACTTTGAAGAGGGCAACACATTTAAAAATCTTAGCAAAATGGAATATCAAGCGCTTCAAGGTTTGCAATCAAATACTGCAATCACCATAAAACCAGCTGACAAAGGTGGAGGGTGGTAATTCAGAATAAAGGGGACTACGAGCAAGAATGTCAACGTCTCCTTGATGATAGGAAGAACTATACTCCCCTTACTACTGACCCCTCCCTAGAACTCAAGATCGAAATCCAGCAACTGGTGAAAGAGGCAGAACAAAATGGTTACATTACCAGTAAAGAGTCTGCTTTCCTGACTGAGGGGGAAGGTGTAATACCCTATTTTTACACTTTACCTAAAACGCACAAAAACAGGACACCTCCTCCAGGGCGCCCCATTGTTTCGGGGATCGGCTCCTTACTCGAGCCTTTGTCTCGGTTCTGTGACTTCTTTTTAAAACCACTTGTACAGCAGTCATCTACGTACCTTAAAGACACTAAGAGTCTTCTATGCCTTCTACAAGAAGTGACCATTGAGGAGGCTTCAACTATACTAGTGACACTTGACATAGAGAGTCTATATACCAGCATTCCCCAGGACGACACCATCAGGGTCCTGGGTGAGGCACTGGACGAAACAGTCTGGGACTATCAGACCCCTAAAGAATTCATTTTGAGGTGTGCCACGTTGGCTCTCAAGAATTTTTTTTTTGAGTATAAGAATCATCTGTTCTTGCAATCAACTGGTACTTCGATGGGCAGTACTTTTGCCCCAAGTGTGGCGGGTCTGTACGTCTACAATTTCGAACGCAGATTCATTCTCTCTGGCGATAATCCCTATGCCTCTTCCATAGTTTTTTGGAAGAGGTATATTGATGATATCTTATTGATATGGAAAGGACCAGAGTGCGTTCTTAATGACTTCCTTTCCTGGATTAATACCCTTGACTTGAACCTAAAATTCACCCACACCTGTAATCAACATGAGGTGGTATTTTTGGATGTGGTCATCACAAAATCAGAGAGAGGCCTCTCTACCAAGACCCATTACAAACCTACTGCTAAAAATAACCTACTCGAGTTCTCTAGCTTTCACCCTAGGCCCCTACGGGAAAACCTACCGTATGGACAATACCTTCGGTTAAGAAGGAACTGTAGCAAATTGGATGATTTTCGCAACCAATCAGCTAATCTCACCTCTAAACTGAAGAATCGAGGTTACCCAGAAAGAATTCTGAGTAAGAGCTATAAAAGGGCCCGGAACCAACCAAGGGAGGCTCTTCTGGAAGACAACCCCCGAATGAAGAAGGACATTCCCCTTACCTGTGTTACTACATACAGCACTGCTTCTACTACAGTTAAGAAAGCAATTAACAAACATTGGAGAATAATCACTAGTAGTAACCGGTTATGGGAGAAACCTCTTTTTTCTTTCAAAAGGGGCCGTAGTCTCAGGGATTCATTGGTCCACACACGACCCAAAATTGAGACATTGATTGGCACTCCTTCCATAACTACGGTTTGGGGTTTACCTAGAATAGTGGGTCATTTTCCTTGCGCCAACTGTAGTATCTGTCATCTGACTGCATACAGAAAGGTCCTCAATCTTGAACCAGGCAAAATCTGGACACAACGCACTCACACCAACTGCAATTCCACAAATGTGGTATACTTGATTACCTGTCCTTGTGGTCTGCGGTATGTGGGGATGACGACTACGTAAGGTGAAACAACGTATTGGTGAACATAGAAGTAACATCCGATGCAGGAGAATAACAACCAAACTTAGTGAACATTACATAAACCACAATCACACCACTAATGACTTACAGTGGACAGTCATTGAACAGGTGACCGCATGTAGAAACATACCGCAGTCTCTGTTTGAGAAAGAACAGAGGTGGGTCTATCGTCTGGGCACAGATAAAGAGGGGCTGAATGATCATATTCCCTGGAGTACAGTACTCAGAAAATAATAGACTCAGTTTCAATTTTTTCTGTTCAGCTGCATGACCCCCACAGAGTGTGTACTGTTTAGACACTCCCTGTTGACAATATCTGATACACCACCTGGCACATTCAACTATCTATAGAAGTGTTTTACATCTTCATGAACTGGTATAGGCACATGACATGACAAGCAAGTGCCCCAGCCTTCCCTTTGAATGATAGCACAGTTGGCATTTGACATAGCGTGCCTATCGCTTGTTAATAAAGTTTTGTTGCGGTTTTATCGCACCGGTATTACTGAAGTCAGCGTCCTAGTCCTTTTTGGTGACGTTGTGGGCCACATGATTGAACCTTTCTTCATTCTGATTGGCCCCTCTGTTGCCGTATACGTAATGACGTAGCTACTAGGGATCTCCCGGGACACCGACGCTCAAACCGAGGCTCCCGGTTATGTTTCCATACCCACCCACCCCCTATATAAACATGTGGAACACCGGCCCTTCTATCGACGGGGTCCGGTTTTCAGAGGGTTCAACTAGGTACCAAGTGGGTGTCTGGCTTTCTCGGCGTGAGTGTTTTTCGAGCAGCCCTACCACACAGATAAGTGACCAGCCTGCTGTTGCGGGACCGAACTTCATATTTATGTATTTATTTTTTATTTTTTGTTTTGTCTCTACCTTTCTATAGGGTGTGCCAATCAGCCACCACCCCCCTCCCGAGACCCAGGGTGTGTTTAGTGATCACCCTATGTGTAAGACACTTCTCTTTTCTTTTCTTTTTCCGTTGACAATTTCGCTTGGATGAGCCCGTTGTAGTAACGTTAGCGTTTTCTGATTTTGACGCCCTGTGGCTCTCCATGTCACAATAGGCGTGTAAGTAAAAATAACGCTTAATGTGATATGTTTATAGTGGTTCCAGCTTTTGCCACTCTCAATAACCTTCTAAAATATGTGCACATCCATATCTCACTACTGCACGACAGCTCCTTAAGATAGAGTTTCCGGTGCACTCCGAGAAGAGCACTTTGTTTGCTGAAACTGGAACAATGAACGTCCTATGACCACATGCTTATTGAATATACTTATGTCTGTGTGTTTGTTCGTTCTTGTTCTTTTATTTCAGAGATCTGCAGGGTCCCAATAAGTAAGAAGGATCCCGCAATGATAGTAGGTTTTTAAAGATTCTTTTTCCTACCTTTTCACGCATCAGACCTCCAGGTTAGGGTGAGCCTTAGCGTGCTCATACCGCCGGGGTCTTCACTTTGGTCCTGACGAATGCCTAGCTAGTAGCATCATAGAGGCAGAAACATGTTGACCACACATAGTGAGATTTAGCTGACCAATTTCTTCAGCGATCACATCACTCACATTGTTTTTATTTTGTGCCTGACTGACCGGCGAATAAAATCATTTTCGGATACAGCCTAGTCATTTTTAAATCACTTCACAATCACGTGCACTTGTCACTTTAACCCGCTCCGCAGTAATTCTGGCGTTGAAGCACACCGGGGAGGTACTCGACCTTCCTGGTGGGGCCCGATGATGAAGCATGTCACCAACTAGGTTGGTGAGTGAGGGCTTTATAAGAATCAAATTTGATTCTCCACGCCAGCTCTTCTCTTGAGAAGGCAAACTCTTTTGTTGTTTAGACTACCATTTGGGGGATCAAGAGTGTTCCTTCTAAAAATTCCCTCTCTCTCCTATTGTTTATAGAAAGAATCCAACTGACCTTTCAATGCCTGACTATAGATACTCGTACTTTCCGTATAGCCTTGAGGAGCACAACAGAACCTAAAGCTTCTACCAGCTAGGGTGAACCCAAACAGATATCTGCTATCAGGATGAATAGGAATACTAAAGAACGCATTTTTCAAGCCAATGACAGAAAAGAATTTGGAAGAAGAGGGAATCATTGTCAAGAGAGCGCTGATGTCAGGAACCACCGGAAACTGGGGAATCACTATTTTATTAACCTCACGCAAGTCAATCACAAAGCGATAAACATCTTCATGGTCATCAGAGGAACCTGAGGGTGCCCTTTTATGAATCAGAAGAATAGGGCTATTGCAAATATTAGCAGTGGTCTCCTCAACCACACCTTTCTCAATCAAATCTTGTATGATCTGCAACAAGGCCCGCTCTCCTGCCTGCGGTATTTTATATTGAGGGACACGAGGTAAAATGGCACCATCCTTAACACGTATCGAAACAGGCGATATCTACAACAATCCCACGTCTGTGTCGCCTGTTGCCCACAGAGTGGGTGGTACATCTTTAAACCCAGCAGGAAGGGGCACATCTTTGGACAGACACTGCTTTGTGCACACCACATCCCGACCTATTGTCATATAGACACCTTCTGGAGAACAATAAATAGTGGCATGCAACCCATCAAATCCTCACCACAATTAGATGTCAACAAAAATGGCGAATCCACAGTGAAAGGACCTATGGTCAATGCAGGAGGTTTTGAAATGGGGCTTACAACCGGTACACCAGAAAAACCTACTGAAACATTATTATGGCCAGACAGAGCCACCCCAGGGACCAAAGAGCGAGAAATAGAACTGTTTGTTGCACCTGAATCCACCAAGAACTCCTTAGTCGAACCATGCACATCCGCACTAACGTACGGACCACGTTGATCTACAGGTATCGGAACTTATCCCTCACTCTGTCCCTGGCTGTCATAACTGTAAGACATCCTTGTCACCTCATCCGTGTTGTAATCATCATTATAATACTGTCCTCCCCAAGGGTCATCAAAATTATTCTGATCAGAACGACCCTGCGAGGCTACAGCGTTCTGAACCCTGTCTGCTCTTCCAGCTCCACGACCCCGTCCACGAGAACCTCGTCCTCTAGGGACCGTCACCTTCTGCAAAAACACGGGACACTCGTTACGCCAGTGTCCCTCCTCTTTGCAATACGCACACTGATTCGGCCCTACAGGCGTAGTATTCCTGCTAGTACGTGGAAGCTGCCGGGCCAAACCACCACATCCTCTACCATTCCCCCTAGAAGCCTGCTGCAACAACACCTTCGTCTTCAAATCCTTGTGCTTCTTTTCCGTCCTCTCCTTATCCTCATTTTCCCTGTGCTCATAATACTATGCCATATTTAAAATAGCAGAAGGAGAAGAGGTGGACCAGGTGCTCTTGGAAGCCTGCAATCAAGTCGCAATCTCGGGAAGCAAATTTGAAACAAATCTATTAACAAACAATCGAACCCCAATTTCGACTGACAAATCCTGCCCACTATAATCTAGACACACCTTCAAACCAAGTGAAAAAATCAGACACACTCTCATCTTACTTCTGACGACGAGCCGATAACTTGTCCCAATCAACCTTCCACGGGGGAATAAGAGAATGCATATATGTAATGATACGACCGGCCAAAGCAAGTATCTATGGTCTAGGCTTATCACCAGGCTTCCGTTCCTGATCCCATACCTTAATTTGGTCCCAGGTACCACCAAATTACGCAACGGGATCCTGTGTGTGTACTTGTCTCCAAATATCAACAGGAACCAGTAAGCCAAAGAACATTTCAATATCAGCGAGTGTCATCACTGTCGAAGAGGCAGCTTCAGCCAATTCCTTATAATAAGCAGTTGGATTCTTCCTAGGATCAGGTAACTGAGTCTTAAGAGACAAGACCTTGCTCCTTTTCCATGGAGTATAAACCCATTGCTCTTGGAAACGGGCCACTACCCCTGGTCTAGTAACAATATTATGCTGATCCCTCAGCTCTGGTATTTCAGGATGATAGATGGGATGAACCTCCCGCATTGGAAACTGAGATACCGGAGTGGGGCTCTTCTCGAGCAGTCTACCCCGATAAGCAACCAACATCGCAACATTACCAAAAACTTGACCAGGCGCCATATCAGTAACGTACACGTGATCCTTAATTTCCTATAGAATTTGCGGTGCTACATCGCTGAAACACTGCTCCCAAAGACTGATCAAAGTGGCGGACATGTGCTTAAGGGCATGCTGTTGTTCAAAAGGCTCATAATCTTTCATCACATTCCACACATCTTCCACACTGTAAATGGGATTCCGAGCCCACTGGGCAGGCTGATTAGCTACTACCCTTTTCTCCTCATCTCCCACATCAGATCGGACTAACGTCCGCCCCATACGTTCCTTAAATTTTGTCCAGTCTCTATCCTCAAATCCACGTACTGGTGTCCCACTACTCAGTAATGTCGGGGGATGGAAGAACACAGTGGGTGAAGCAACAGAAGGAGCAGGCACCAACGTCGCTGCTGGCTGCATCGCAGGTGTAAGAGCTGGCGAAAGAGACGCTGAAGCAATAGGTGTCACAGGAGTACTAACGGCCATAGTTGCCACAGATGGCGAAAACAAAGAAAGGACAGGAGGTGCCGTGGCCAAGGCAGTTCGATCAACAGTCATAGAAGCAGAAACAGCAGAGACAGAAGAACCGGATAGCTGGGCCTGCGAGGGGAGAGCGGGATATATCCTCTGCGTGGCATATGGGGGTGGGGGTCGAGTATCTAACAGTTCTTCCCCAAAAGTATCATTTTCTTCCCTGGCTACATAAGATTTATCAATATTCAATTGAAACATCCTATCTGCACGTTCGATCCCTATCTCTTGCTTCTCTCTATCATGTGCTACAGCTTTCTGAGTCAATGTTTGCATTCTCATCTTTCACGCCTCCTTCTCTGCTTTCATTCGCCTCTGTTTAGCATCCTTTTGCCACGTTCAAAGAGAATCAAACATAGACTGCCTACTTCTTTTCGCAAACAACTTCTCCTGTAAAAACCCAATTTTTTGTTCATCAAACGTGCCCGTCAATGGCCACTGCAACTCGGCATTGTCCGTCGTATATTTGTGCCATAGCGTACTAAACATAATAGGGCCAAGGACATACTTCACATAGATATCAAAATTCGGAGTGCCTTCTGGAGGCGCTGGTTGACTCTCTTCCAATCAGGCATCTGCAGAGCAACAACGACAAGAAGAAACCAAGAACCTACTAAATCCAGGCATTTTCAAGAGTGGGCCAAATTCGTTATGTTGCCTGGCAAAATGTTCGCAAACACTTTGTACCAAAAACGGTCCTCAGACCGTATCAAAAACAAACCAAAATGGTACCATATCCACAAAGAAACCAAAACAAACTCACCTGATATATGCAGGCCAAACGAATTTATTCTCCACTGCCGACTCTTCGGACCAAATGGTCAGATCCAAGGGTTTCGCCATTCAGGACCCCAGTCGGGATGACCGCTGGCCGAGGCACCGTCTGACAGGACAGAAGGGGCAGCTGCGAGTTCAGGAACTCTCTCGTGCAGGGATCCCTGGTCCGTCCGTCCAACCCGACGGCGGCCTCAACCTCCCCACCCGGGAAGGGCCAGTCGCCCGATGGGGTCCCTGTTCGGGCGCCAACTGAAGGAATTGGCCCATTTAGGGTCACCCGGGTCACTCACGACCACCTCTCAGCCTTCCATACCAAACGAAGAGTCGGTCAGACAGTAGAGAATACAAAGCAAATATACGTTTATTCAGATACACTCGAGTGGAGCCCGTCTGCCCAGTCGCTTAGGGGTGTTGCAGAGAGGACTGACTTCAGCAAGCCTAACGATACATTATGTACATTTCAGAATCAAGGAAGACACATCCAGACTGGAAATTTCCAGATGGAGGCAGCTACACAAAGGGGGTACAGAAGGATAAGTTTCGTTCCTGAGACCGGGCACATACTATCCCTATGCCAAGGTCGTTCTATCCGTGCCTACCGCTAGACTAGTGGGAGAAGGCCTCTAACTAGTGGGAAAGGTATGCGCTAATAAGAACAGTGTATTCATTAGCAGAGCAAGACCTAACCTTGGAGAAATGAAACTTTCCACAGCCTGCTTCTCGAGGAGGGAATATGCAGTTAATGGCAAGATTCAAAATGGTGGCTAAACAAAAGATGGTGCCGCGAGTGCTAACTTACATAGAACAATGCACGAACAAAATAGTAAAAACATATTCATTTCATCAGTGTACATTTCAGCAAATGTACTTGAGAGAAATAATAGAGTTAGTGTACAAGAAGGACGTAATTAAGAAAGTATAGATAGATAAACACATAGCTATACATATTGCCAATAATTCTCTGCACTGATTTGTTTTTTTCCACAATTTCAGTGATTAGTTTTTTTCCCCACTGTTCATTGATGATACTACATTGAAATCACTGAGTATGGTGATATTCAGTAGAATCTGAGAACAGCAAAAGAGGGAAACTGAAAATGTTATGTAATTCTAAAAATATATTATGTTCTTAAAATATAATATTATATTTTGTATAATACATTACATTACATAACAGTTTTTCTTCTTTTTGTTTACAGTAGGTAATGGTGAAGTTTGGAAAGAGTTTTAATGCTGTTCATCACAATATCACTGTCGCACTACTGTTGCACTCATCCATTCACTCAAACACTACCCATGAAGTTATTCATGCAGTTAGGCACTACCTATGCACCCAGGCAGGACCCCTGCACTCATGCAATCATCTAGGCAGTACCCCTGCACTCATATAATCACTCAGGCACTACTATTGCACTCATTTGTTCTCTGCAAGACGACCAATGCACTCATCCATGCACTCAGGCACTACCCATGCACTCCTCCAATCAGCCAGGCAGTACCCTTGCAGTCATGCAATCAGCCAAGCACTACCCCTGCACTCTTGTAATCACTCAGGCACTACTGTTGCACTCATCCATTCCCTTCAACAGTACCCATACACTCATCCATACACTCAGGCACTACCCATGCACTCCTCCAATCATCCAGCCAGTACTCTTGCACTAATGCAATCAGCTAGGCACTACCCATGCACTCATCCTATCACTGACGCACTACTGTTGCACTCATCCATTCACTCAAATACTACCCATGCAGTCATCCATGCAGTCAGGCACTAACTATGCATTCCTCCAATCACCCAGGCAGTACCCCTGCACTCATGCAATCCCCTAGGCAGTACCCCTGTACTCATATAATCACTCAGGCACTACTATTGCACTCATTTGTTCTCTCTAACAGGACCAATGCACTCATCCTTGCACTCAGGCACTACCCATGCACTCCTCCAATCACCCAGACAGTACCCCTGCAGTCATGCAATCTGCGAAGCAATACCCCTGCACTCATGTAATTACTCAGGCACTACTGTTGCACTAATCCATTCCCTCCAACACTACCCATGCACTCATCGATACACTCAGGCACTACCCATGCACTCCTCCAATCACCCAGGCAGTACCCCTGCACTCATGCAATCACTCAGGCAGTACCCCTGCACTCCTCAAATCATTCATCCACTTCTATTCAACTCATCCATTCCCCCAAAGAGTACCCATGAACTCATCTATACACTCACGCACTATCCCTGCACTCATGCAATCACCCAGGCACTACCCATGCACTCATCCATGCACTCACGCACTACTCCTGCACTCATGCAATCAGTCAGGCACTACCCATGGACTCCTCCAATCACCCAGGCACTACCCTTGCACTCATGCAATCACTGAGGCAATTTTTTCTATTCTTAACCAGTTTAGGTGTTTCCGTAAGAACCGTTTTTCTTTTTTAAACAATTTTGGAATTTTGGGGTATTTTCAAACAATTTTTTATTTTTTGGGTGTTTTTGACTTTTTTTCTAACAAAAAAAGAAATTGAACAGTCCAACATGACTAGTTAAAAAAACAGGAAAAACAAGATTGTCAAAAATTAACACTTGTGTTTTTATACTGTTCAAAATTACATCAATGCATTGCTCCCCAACACACAGATTAGCTTGACATTTACGACAGTTGATGGAAGCATCAAGTAGCTCTGGGAAAATATGTGGCTGAGGTGAAGGTGGAACTGCTGTACCCAATGTTGATGGTGCATTAGGATCAGCCTGGGCAGCTTGCTCATTTTTCTGATGCACCAGAGTTCTTTCGCCAAACGAGTAGGATGGATGGTCTCGGGGTGCTTTTTCATAGACAAGGTGCCCTACGAATATTTCTTATTCAACCCTCGTGAAAGTACTCTTTGGCACAGAGTGCAAGTGACTTTTCTGGCGTTAACTTTCTTCTCTCCCTCAGGCACTGCAAAAAAAGCCCATACTACACTTTCTTTTCTATTTTTTTTTCAGGCCCCCTCCACTTCCTCAGGCTTTTCCAGCAGATCTTCCTCAGGATGACTGGATGCCATATCAGAGAAAAAGTCAAAACACCCAAAAAAACAATTGAAAGAGCCTACAAAAAACAGGTCTTCACAGCAAGACACACCCAAAATAAGAGGAATAAAACAAGTGTTGGATCCTCCCTCTAACAGAATGAAAAGCTTTAAAACCAATCAAAAGCTTTCTTTCCATGTCACATGGATTCGCGTAGGGGATGCGCACCCGTCGTGTACACGTCGCGCACCCGTAAAATCTGCTGCACATAATTCTAAAGTATAAATTACTGTTTATAAATTATTTTGTAAAGTATATTAGTGAAAGTCTTAAACTAAAATTAATATTTAAAGTTTCCACAGTGATATTTCATACTTTTGAAATTACGTCGGAGTTGCGTCCGGCTACGTGAACCCAGAAATACGTGCCGGCAAGGTTCGGCAAGGTTCGCGCATCCAACGCGCATTCGTCGTGCTACAGTTAATTCTTAAGTATAAATTCCTGTTTATAAATTGTTTTGTAAAATATATTAGTGAAAGTCTTTAAGCAAAACTGATATTTAAAGTTTCTCTAGTGATATTTTAGTCTTTTAAATTATGGTGGAATCGCGTCCCCTACGCGACCTCACAAGTACGCGCTGGCAGGGTTCGCGCACCCACCAAGTAGAACCGCGTCCCGTACGCGATACCATCGCGCTCACAAAAATCTGTCAAAAACATGAATACACAAATTTAAAACACCATTATTACTATTTTTATATACTTAGAAATACAGTTTCCTAAAACAAATATTCATTCTTTCTAAATGTGTTTTTGAGATTGAGATTCGTCTTTAGGAGATTGAGATTCGCCTTTAGGATTCACCCATCGCGTAGGATCGCTTATGGTGCGCGACCCTTTTTCCAAAATAAAAATAAAAAAAGATGGTAAAAAAGATAGTTATTATAAGAACACAACTAAACAACTTTCATAGTATTAAAAGCATTATTTCAAGTTATTAGAAATTTTAATCATTCAAATAAATAACACTATAAATCTTTAAAAGTCTATGACATATATATTTTTAAAAAGTAATTATAATTTTTAAAGAAAATTTTATAAAAATTATGAATCATTTTAAAAAGAGAAGTAAAAAAATACTTCCAAACATTTTAAAATAAAAGGAATTCTTTAAAACACTTTTTGTAAAAAAGCATAGATTACAGTGATTAAATACTTAAGGTTTATCATTTAAAAAACCTTTGAAATTCACTGAATAAACCATAGGTTTCAGGGATGTTATAGTTAGGAATTAGCTTTTAAAAACCTTAGAAATTCACTGAAAAAACAGAGATTTCAGGGACGTCATAGTTAGGAATTAGCGTTTAAAAAACTTTAGAAATTCACTGAAAAAAACAGAGGTTCCAGGGATGTTATATTTAGTTGGACATCTCACTCGTACAAAACCAGAGAAATTCGGCCGTTATAGTTAGTTGAGCTAACTATAACTTGCACACCCGCCATGCACTGCTGATGACATCACATATTACATCACTCATGACATGGTCAGTGACATCACTGATGACATCTCAAATGACATCATCCACTTAATATCTGATGCACCTCCTCACACCCTAATATAACCTTTCATACGCCTACTAAAAAAAACAGACTAACATTCTCGAAACCATAGACACACCAATACCAGTTAGTACATACCCACTCACTGATTCATAGGTCTACACACACATCCACTCACCCATACAGTCACTCATACACGTGGTCACTGATCAATACAGCCACTGATATATGCACTCATACACCTATACAGATACTCACACACCGCCACTCACCCATACTTACTCTCTTATACAATCACTGACACAAGCACACACTCATCCATACAGCCACTCTCACAATCACTCACTCTCACATATAGTCACTTATATACTCCAACACTCACATATACTGCCTTTCACATATGTAGTTACTCATACATGTACCATTGAGACATCCATTCACTCACCAACACAGCTATACACATACTCACCCACCCATACAGCCCCTCACAGACGCACTCATGAACCCATACACCCAGTGAATCACCCACTCACACATCGATGCAGGGAGTCACACCACCCACCCACCCACACAGACACTCAGGCACCCATACAGGTACTGACACAACCAATCATTGACGCATATAGACACTCATGTAGCTAGTCACCAACCTATGCAGCCACTTACACACCAACTGACAGACTGATACAGACATTCACACAGATTAGTCACTCACCCATGCATTCGCTAAGACACGTTTAATCACTTACTTATACAGTCAGTTACACACCTACTAAATCATCCATTCAGACACTCATACACCCACTCATCCTTCAATACACCTTGGAGTATATATAGATAACATTCTTAAACCTATCAGAAACACTCAGTCACTGGATGATGTCATCAGTGATGTCATCAGTGTTGTCATTTGAGATGTCATCAGTGATGTCACTGACCATGTCATGAGTGATGTAATATGTGAGGTCATCAGCAGTGCATGGCGGGTGTGCAAGTTATAGTTAGCTCAACTAACTATAACGGCCGAATTTCTCTGGTTTTGTAAGAGTGAGCTGTCCAACTAACTATAACGTCCCTGAAACCTCTGGTTTTTTCAGTGAATATATATGTATATAAATGGAGTATACCATATGGAGAACTGCTGAGGGCGAAAAGGAATTGTAACAATGTTGTAGCCTATGCTGAGGAGAGCAAGATCATCATCAGCAGGTTCAGAACCAGGGGTTATCCAAACTGGGTCCTGAATAAAGCTAGGGAGAGGGTGGCGGGGGTAGAGAGATCTCATACTCTGCGAGATAAACCAGTGGATGAAGGGGAACAGGAGATGGACAGTACACGTATGATTCTTACCTACAATTCTGACTCTCAGGAAGTCAAACGTATTTTAGCAAAAAACTGGGACATTTTGAAAAGTGATGGGATCATAGGCAATACCATGACAGACAGACCTAACGTGACATACAGACGGGATAGAAATATCCGTGATTTGGTGGTTAAGAATGATATCACCCACTACCCCACTACCGCTAGCCATGGCCTCATAGGGTTTTTCCCGTGTGGCCATTGCAAAGCGTGTAGACATAGTAAATTCAGGGGTACATTAGAGTATAGGGGTGTTACCAAGAAAATCACCCAATTTCTAACCTGTAGCACTAGCTTTGTCATCTATGCTATTGAGTGCAGTTGTAAGCTATGGTATATTGGGAGCACCACATGTACAGCAAAGAAAAGGGTCCTCGAGCATCTGAGGGCAATTACTAATAATGATCCTAAATATCCTGTGGCACGTCATTTTTATGAAAAACATTTTTCTAACATAGCAGAGTTAAGTTATCTAATTCTCGAACAAATTCCTAAAAATCCTAGAGGAGGAGACAGAGTGCTTACACTCAGACAACGTGAATCTAGGTATATTATTGATTTTCACACTAAAACCCCTGGAGGGTTGAATATGGACGAGGAATTATCTATACATCTTAGGGAAAGCTGCTGAATTCTCCCTTGTGTCTGATTTGCTGAGCTGTATGAGTGTACTCTGTTCCGTATAGGCTTTGTTGACAAGAGGATTCTTGAAATTTTTGCCGCTTCCTCCTTGCAAAGTGTGCATTAGAAGTATGTTTTTAATGGATCTTCATATTTGTTATGTGATAATGTTTGTTTAACATTATGTTACTTGGTTTTAACCTATATAATTTTCTTTTGTTTTTGTTGCAGGCGGAAAGGAAGGGGCCCATTCACTGGTACAGACCTACACGGGCAACCTACCCTTTTCATTCTCCTCCTTTTTCACTGAATACTTCCCTTGTCACTGTTCACTTTTGTATATTTGAGATGTTACGGTAGTTGATGAATATCAGATGCACGAGTTTGTTTTGCCACCTATGGATGTTGAATTTAGTGGCTTCGTCATTACATCACGTGATTTATTAAGAGCCACTGTATTATGCCAGGGCACTTGCCCTTTAGCTCATTTGGTTCGACTAAAAACTATATTAAATTAATATGTCGATCATGTAGGCAGATTGAGGATAATTGGTAAGCGGCATAGCCCCTTCGAATTTGTCGTTTTCATCAGCGTGACTATAGGCTGCAGCCAGAGTATAGACGCGTTTTCTAATTTGGATTGTGACTTTGCATGAATATGTGCGCATATTTTGTTTTGATTATAAATGTATAATAATTTTTTGTATGCGGCTATATTCTTCATTTGGTGATATGCATAGGAGATGGTATTGTATTATTTTACTGTTCCATCATGGCCGCCAAGTTTCTGTCCTCTGACATGTCCTCTTTTGATTTCTAGTGTTTGTACTCGTGAAAACTTTATCAGCTACCGTAGTCTGTGTGTTCTTTTCACGTGATCAAGGCTGTTTACAGCCGAAACGCGTTGTGGAATAAACTTGGATTAACTACATTTGTGTCCTGCTTCTTATCCTGAGAGCGTACTTCATTGGACTTTTGTTTGGGATATTATTGCCGGTACGCTCTGCCGGCGTGTACGCCACCCTCCTTGGGTCCCTGCACTCCAGAAGGAGCTTTGTGCGTTTTTGGATATTGACTGAGGAGTGCTTTTGGACCGGCCTGGCGTGTGTACTTCACTGAGGAATTAGAAGCCCTGAGTTTGGCAAGCTTCACACAGAGGTAAGCCTGCTTTCTACTCGTCCGTCCCTTGTGGGGGGTGTCGGTGACGGGCATCGGCGGATGCGGGTCCGCGACGCTTCCCGGGGCAGCGGCGATACGAGCAGTCACTGCCTTTGTGAGCGCCGTACTTACGTGGAGGTGGGTTTAGTGGCTCATCTGTGCCTGTTTATATCTCCCCCCTGCCTTCTCGGGGTTACTTGTACTGTTGTGATACGCTGTGATCACTACCGGCATCACACTTCTTAGAGGATGGTGCAAGGATGAGATTTTCGGCTCATAAATAACATTTTCTTTCGTATGTGAAGTACTACAGTGTTCGTGATACTATCTACCTACGGCAGATAATAGAGACACGACGCATTAGGCAGAGGGAACTTTCCACTCTATTGGAAAGGGATTCGTAGCTTGAGATACTGTATTACGAGTCCAAGTGAAGCACAGTATGGAGGAGGAAGCGGAGAGGAGAGCGGCTGCTCTAACGTTATTTAGCAGAAAGCCTGGAACTAGTAACAAAGCAGACAAATCAATTCCAGCTATACAGCCACTTGAGGAGAAAATTAGAAAACTAGAAAAATTAAAACGTTCGGAAACATCTAAGTGGTGGGAGGCAATCTCCCTTCAGAATTATGTTGACCAGGCAATGGTACCTAGGGGACTCAGGTTATTCATAACTCCAACCTATGAGGCACCAAATCCTAGAATGCTCGAAGAGTGGTCTGAGCATTCGGCGATGAGCTCCAAGAAAATGTTGGAAATACTAATCAAGTATGCCTGGCTGGACAGGGATGAGATACTTAAACAGATCAAAGACATCCTGGCCGAATTACAACAGGTGATGGACTCTGAAACTCTGAAAAAAACACTTGAATCGATGAAAGAGCGGCTTAGGAGATATGAAGATGAAATCAAGGCAAGGAAACAAAGAAAACTAAATCGGGACTATGTGGATTATGAGTCTGGGAGGATACTCACTTTCAGCAAGAAATATGATCATTTGTATCTAGATCAAGACACCAATGATGAGGTACCGGTAGACACGATAACTCCGATAGTCACAGTGAATTCAACTATAAGTGATACGGAATCTGACATATCTGCTGGTAACACATCAGGTGAAGAACGTAATCCAAGACAGGTGAATTTTTTAGACGAGTTCCGGGTCCTACGCAAGGGCCAAAAAATAGCGAGGGACAATCAACCACCGAGAGCACGAGGACGAGGACGAGGCAGAGGCCAATCAAACGCCGAAACAGAAAAAGAGACTCCATCAACGCTGGCAATACAGGCAGAGGAAGGGGCACCATGGGAAATCGCAGGACACGCTCCAACAGGAACTATTAATGGATACCGAAATGGTAAATAGAACAGTTGTCAACCTCTCTAAAAGACCTATGAGTGATGTGGAGAAACGGACTCTGTGTTTAGGGCTCTCCTTCTGTCCCTCCTCCCCTTCAATTATACTAGCACTCGTATTGATCTTTTTAAATTTGTGAGAAAGCTGAAATTGAAGAAATGGCATACATTGAAGAGATTGGGACATAGTCATGTTAGGAGTAATAGTAACAGGGGGACTGAAAGTAATCTTTTGATTAGTGATGTAGACACGCTTATTACCTTGATTGAATTGGAACAGAATACGGGAGAGAGCAGTGATCCTATTGGTGCCACGCAAACTCTTGAGAGTATGGATATTGAGTATGATGCAGCCGCACGAACTGATTTTAGGGTTAAATCAACTTTTGTACCTTTACTCCCACATGATAATATCGATACATTTCACGACTGTACTGTCAGGGCACTCAGTGATTTGAGACAGAAAATTAGAAAACAACAAGGACGTTTTAACAACAATCTCTCTCTTGCAGAGACAGGCACTTAAGGCTCTTATTGAGGATCCCAACATTGTCATTCGTCCAGCAGACAAGGGTGGCAATGTGGTCATCCTTGATAGGGATGACTACATTAATGAGGCCTTAAGACAACTTGAAGACAACAGATTTTACATGCAGGTTACCCATGAAATATACAATCTTAGTATTATTGATATATGGGACAAGCTGGTTATTTGGAGGGACAAAGGTCTTCTGGAGTGGGAGGAGTTCTGTTATTTGAAGAATGACCATCCCAGACTACCTATATTGTATCTTCTGCCCAAACTCCACAAAGACAGCACTAGACCACCAGGGCGCCCTATTGTGTCATCTATAGGGAGTGTCACCGAACATATTTCTAAATATGTCGATAATTTTTTGAGGAATTTTGTCACACAATTACCAAGCTACATAAGGGACACAAAGGATTTTCTGTGCAAAATGGAAAATCTGACATGGAATCCGGACTATTTTATCATTGTCCTTGATGTACATTCCCTTTACACCATAATTGATCATCAGCAGGGTCTGGAGGCCTGTGAACATTTTTTGAAGCATAGACCACTGAAGTATCGTGAGCATAGTCGTATGATCATTGAGATGACAGAATTCTGTCTTAATAATAATATTTTTTCCTTCAATGGCGCCCTCTACAGGCAGACTACAGGCACGGCGATGGGTTCTTGTTTCGCTCCCAGTTTTGCTAATTTGTTCATGGGCTACTGGGAGGAGGAAATCTTGCCAGCCTCACCCTCAAAGAGGACCTCCGGAAAGTCATCATGTGGTTACGTTACATTGATGACCTTTTCATCATCTGGAGGGGCTCTAGGGGTGAGGCTGAGGTTTTCATCAACAAACTGAATATCAACAAGTATAACATCTTCCTCGCTGGGAACATCGATGCCACTAAAGCAGAATATCTTGATGTTTGCCTTGAAATAAAAGAAGGGAAAGTATGTACTTCTCTGTTTCGGAAGGCAACGGCAGGTAACAGTATCCTACATGCCCTCAGCAGTCACCCTGAGGCACTAAAATGGAGTATACCATATGGAGAACTGCTGAGGGCGAAAAGGAATTGTAACAATGTTGTAGCCTATGCTGAGGAGAGCAAGATCATCATCAGCAGGTTCAGAACCAGGGGTTATCCAAACTGGGTCCTGAATAAAGCTAGGGAGAGGGTGGCGGGGGTAGAGAGATCTCATACTCTGCGAGATAAACCAGTGGATGAAGGGGAACAGGAGATGGACAGTACACGTATGATTCTTACCTACAATTCTGACTCTCAGGAAGTCAAACGTATTTTAGCAAAAAACTGGGACATTTTGAAAAGTGATGGGATCATAGGCAATACCATGACAGACAGACCTAACGTGACATACAGACGGGATAGAAATATCCGTGATTTGGTGGTTAAGAATGATATCACCCACTACCCCACTACCGCTAGCCATGGCCTCATAGGGTTTTTCCCGTGTGGCCATTGCAAAGCGTGTAGACATAGTAAATTCAGGGGTACATTAGAGTATAGGGGTGTTACCAAGAAAATCACCCAATTTCTAACCTGTAGCACTAGCTTTGTCATCTATGCTATTGAGTGCAGTTGTAAGCTATGGTATATTGGGAGCACCACATGTACAGCAAAGAAAAGGGTCCTCGAGCATCTGAGGGCAATTACTAATAATGATCCTAAATATCCTGTGGCACGTCATTTTTATGAAAAACATTTTTCTAACATAGCAGAGTTAAGTTATCTAATTCTCGAACAAATTCCTAAAAATCCTAGAGGAGGAGACAGAGTGCTTACACTCAGACAACGTGAATCTAGGTATATTATTGATTTTCACACTAAAACCCCTGGAGGGTTGAATATGGACGAGGAATTATCTATACATCTTAGGGAAAGCTGCTGAATTCTCCCTTGTGTCTGATTTGCTGAGCTGTATGAGTGTACTCTGTTCCGTATAGGCTTTGTTGACAAGAGGATTCTTGAAATTTTTTGCCGCTTCCTCCTTGCAAAGTGTGCATTAGAAGTATGTTTTTAATGGATCTTCATATTTGTTATGTGATAATGTTTGTTTAACATTATGTTACTTGGTTTTAACCTATATAATTTTCTTTTGTTTTTGTTGCAGGCGGAAAGGAAGGGGCCCATTCACTGGTACAGACCTACACGGGCAACCTACCCTTTTCATTCTCCTCCTTTTTCACTGAATACTTCCCTTGTCACTGTTCACTTTTGTATATTTGAGATGTTACGGTAGTTGATGAATATCAGATGCACGAGTTTGTTTTGCCACCTATGGATGTTGAATTTAGTGGCTTCGTCATTACATCACGTGATTTATTAAGAGCCACTGTATTATGCCAGGGCACTTGCCCTTTAGCTCATTTGGTTCGACTAAAAAACTATATTAAATTAATATGTCGATCATGTAGGCAGATTGAGGATAATTGGTAAGCGGCATAGCCCCTTCGAATTTGTCGTTTTCATCAGCGTGACTATAGGCTGCAGCCAGAGTATAGACGCGTTTTCTAATTTGGATTTTGACTTTGCATGAATATGTGCGCATATTTTGTTTTGATTATAAATGTATAATAATTTTTTGTATGCGGCTATATTCTTCATTTGGTGATATGCATAGGAGATGGTATTGTATTATTTTACTGTTCCATCATGGCCGCCAAGTTTCTGTCCTCTGACATGTCCTCTTTTGATTTCTAGTGTTTGTACTCGTGAAAACTTTATCAGCTACCGTAGTCTGTGTGTTCTTTTCACGTGATCAAGGCTGTTTACAGCCGAAACGCGTTGTGGAATAAACTTGGATTAACTACATTTGTGTCCTGCTTCTTATCCTGAGAGCGTACTTCATTGGACTTTTGTTTGGGATATATATATATATATATATATTTATATATATAGAGGGAGAGAGAGAGAGAGAGATATATATATTACCTACTAACGGTCGCTAGTAGGTAGTTCACACACAGCAACCGCCAGTAGGTAAAATATATATATGTATATAGACAGCTTCTTAACTGGGACAAGAGACAGTTCCTTTGTAATGAATCACCTATGACACCAACATTTTACCTACTGCCCAAAATACATAAAAATCCTCTTGAGCCCCCTGGCAACCGTTAGTCTCCTCTAAGAACAGCTTGTTTGAGAATACCTCAATTTTTGTTGACTACTTTCTTTTCCCCTATGTAAAAGACCTTAAATTCGTATGTAAGAGATACTAAAGATTTTTTGCAGATGATACAGAATCTTTACTTGAGCAGTGAACATTGGTTAGTGTGCCTTAATGTGGAAAGTCTGTACACAAGTTTCAGGCACACCAATGGTTTAGAAGCATGTAAATATTTCTTACAAACTTGCAGTATCCACTTGCTAGAGCACACATACATGATCTTGACAATGATAGCAACCTGTATCAAAGAAAAATTATTTATGTTTGGATATGAATATTTTAAACAGTTATAAGGGACCTACATGGGCACCTGCTTTGCTCCCAGCTCTGCCAACCTTACGGTAGGCTGGTGGGAAAAGCAGGTGCTCTGGAGTGGTGAGACAGAATGCTGGATCAACAAAGTCAATATTTGGCTAAGATACATTGATGATATCTTTTTTGTATGGGAGGGCCCTGAAGCAGATCTCAAAGCTTTTGTGACAGCATTGAATAAGAACTACATGAATTTAAGGTTCACGATGCACCTTAGCAAGGAAACATAGATTTTCTTGATCTAAGATTAACGGTATTAAATGGGACCATATGTATCAAACTGTACAGGAAGGAAACAGCAGGGAATTCCATATTGCTTGCACCCAGTTGCCATCCACCAAGCTTCAGGTGGAGTATTCCAAGCAGCGAGTTTCTCTGAGCCAAGCGCAGCTGCAGCACGGATGAGATGTACCAGAAAACCAAAAGTGATGGGTAGGTTGCCATTCAGAAATTACCCACGTAAGGCCCTGCAGCAGGCCAATAAGAGAGCAGAATCTGTAAGTAGAGAAGATGTCCTCTTTCAACCACCCCATCCCAAGGATAAGAATGAAGGTAAAGGAGGCCCCATCAGACTTGTAACCAAATATAACAGCCAAGTAAGGCTGTTTAGAAAGATCTTCAAAGAAAGATGGGGGATTCCTTGACAAGACCCAATCCTTAGGAACAAGGTAGGAGTGGTTCCATTCATTACCTACCAAAGAAACCTCTCACTTAAGGAAATGTTGGTTCAGAGTCACCTCACTCCATATAAAACGAATTGGGTGAAGCAAGAGAAGGGCTTCCACAAGTGTGGACACAGCAAAGCATGCAAATATAGTGAAAATGTGAATGAAGTCACCCTTCAGAGAATCCGTAAGAAATAGAAAATTCGAAAGTAATAACATGTGGAACTGGATTTGTAATTTATGCCTTAACATGCCCATGTGGGAAATGGTATATAGGTTCCACTTCGTTGCCAGTCAAGAAACGCATTCTGGAACACTGGAGAGCGATCACTAATAGAGACTTCAGTTATAGTACGGCCAAAAATTTCCATGACAGTCATGGAGGCGACTGGACACAGGCCAAATACTTTGGCTTGGACATGGTCTCTGCTTTATGCATATATATGTATATGTATATATATATATATTCACTGAAAAAACCATAGGTTTCAGGGACGTTATAGTTACAAATTAGCATTTAAAAAACCATAGAAATTCAATGAAAAAACCATAGGTTTCAGGGGCATTATAGTTAGTTGGACATTTCACTCATACAAAACCATAGAAATTCCACCGTTATAGTTAGTTGAGCTAACTATAACTCGCGCCCGACGTCACATATTACATCATTCATGACATGGTCAGTGACATCACTGATAACATCACTGATGACATCTCAAATGACATCACTGAAGACATCACTGATGACATCATCTAGTGACTGTGTGTTGCTGTAAAGTTTAAATATGTTTTATATATATATATACTAAGAGTGGGCATAGTTGGTACTACTACGCAGAATTCCACGAAGTTGAACAAAAACTCAGTGAATTCCGCATATACTTTTGGTAAATAACAAGAATCTCTGTCTTTACATGCTAAAATGCATATAGTAATTTCACAAAAGTGAAAATAAAAATTTAGCAAGCAGTGAGAGAGGTGATGATTTTGAGATCCTCCCTAACCTAGGGAGAAAACCAAGCAGATGCCTTGAAAACAAAGAGCACATCTTGCTGAACGATTCGGTGGTGGTCCTATCCTCTTAGGACCACCTCAAGCACAGTTATGGGCAACAATACAATCCCAACTAAAGGCCCTGCAAAGCATTATGGGACGAGATTAGCAGTGGGCAGTGAATATTATAGTATCCAATATCAAAATAATTCTACAAAGAGCTGCAGTTCAACTCGCCGTTACTAGGTGTCCCTCACGAGTCAAATGCAAAAGCATTGAAATTATTACATCAAGCTGCAGTTCCACTAGTCGTTACTAGATGTCCTCACGAGTCAAATGCAAAAGCATTGAAACCCTTTCATGAAGCTGCAGTTCAGCTCTTTGTAGAATTTATAGTATTAGCTCTCAGCTCAGGGTTTCAATGCTTTTGCATTTGACTCGTGAGGGACACCTAGTAACGACTAGTGGAACTGCAGCTTCATGAAAGGGTTTCAATGCTTTTGCATTTGACTCGTGAGGGACATCTAGTAACGACTAATGGAACTGCAGCTTGATGTAATAATTTCAATGCTTTTGCATTTGACTCGTGAGGGACACCTAGTAACGACGAGTTGAACTGCAGCTCTTTGTAGAATTATTTTGATATTGGATACTATAATATTCACTGCCCACTGCTAATCTCATCCCATAATGCTTTGCAGGGCCTTTGGTTGGGGTTGTATTTTTGCCCATAACTGTGCTTGGGGTGGTCCTAACAGGATGGGACCACCACTGAATCGTTCAGCATGATGTGCTCTTTGTGTTCAAGGCATCTGCTTGGTCCTCCCCCTAGGTTAGGGGGGATCCCAAAATCATCACCTCTCTCAAAGTTCAGTTTTGTGAATTGGTTATATGCTTTGTAGCATGTAAAGTTGCTTTATCAAAGCTTTTGAGGGTACAGTTTAGTAGCTGATTCCACTACGCAGAGGGATTGCTTGAATTCCGTGTTTTTAGTGGAATGCGTAGTTACCAATTCTCCGCAAACTGAGTTCATTGCCCACCCCTAGTATATACCAAACTGTATTGAAGAATGAGTGGTTGTATAAGTGTCTGGATGGAGGATTTAGTAGGTGTGTAACTGACTGTTTAAGTGAGCGATTAAATGTCTCTTACTGAATACATGGGTTAGTGACTAAACTGTATGAATGTCTGTATGAGTCTGTTTGTTGTTGTATAACCTGCTGCATCGGTTGGTCACTAGCTACATGAGTGTCTATATGGGTTATTGATTAGTTGCCTGAGTATTTGTATGGGAGACTGAGTGTGTGTGTGGCTGGGTGGGGGGGTGTATGACTCTGTGCATAGATGTTTGAGTGGTTGATTCACTGGGTGTATGAGTTTAACAGTGCATGTGGAAACAGTTGTATGGGTGAGTGAGTGTGTGTATGCATGTGTTGGTGAGTGAATGGATGTGTTAGTGGGAGATGTCCAACTAAGTACAAAAGTTAAAGGCAGTGTATGTGAGAGATGGTGTATAAAAATAACTATACGTGAGAGTGAGTGATTGTGAGAGTGGCTGTATGGATAAGTGTGTACTTGTATTAGTGATTATATAAGAGAGTAAGTATGCATTAGTATCTGTATGAATAAATGAGGTGGTGTGTGTATAACTGTGTAGGTGAGTAAATGGAACTGTGATTGATTTTTTGCATGACTGACTAGGATGAGTGTATGACTGACTAGGATGAGTGGTGGTGTGTGAGTGTCTGTATAGGTGTATGAGTGCATATGATAGTGTTGTATTGATCAGTGACTACATGTATGAATGGTTGTATGGGTGAATGAGTGGATGTGTGTGTAGACCTAGGAATCAGTGCGTGCGTGCGTACGTAGTAACTGGTATTGGTGTGTCGATGGTTTTTAAAATGGTAGTCTGTATTTTACAGTGGGTGTATCAAAGGTTATATTAGGGTGTGAGGAGGTGCATCAGATTTTTCACGTGGATGATGACATCAGTGATGTCATCAGTGATGTCATTTGAGATGTCATCAGTGATGTCATCAGTGATGTCATTGACCATGTCATGAATGATGTAATATGTGACGTCATCAGCAGTGCATTGCGGGGGCGCGAGTTATAGTTAGCTCAACTAACTATAACAGCGGAATTTCTATGGTTTTGTATGAGTGAAATGTCCAACTAACTATAACGTCCCTGAAACCTATGGTTTTTTCAGTGAATTTCAAAGGTTTTTTAAATGCTAATTTCTAACTGTATCCTCCCTGAAAGCTACTATTAATAATAATAGCGGATACTTGTGTAAGTAGCTAGTGCATTCCATAACTACATGACTAGTAACTGGAATAATTACAGTGCTGCAAACAGAGTGCATGGTGAATTTATAAGTGCTTACATATTGGCTGGATGGGTGATTGGAGAAGTGCAGCGGACTCTTGGGGGATTCCTAGACTGCATGGGTAATAACTGCGTATTTAGAGGAGTGTATAAATAGAATATAGGTGGTTAGAGGTCTGCATGGATAGTGTACAGAATATTGTAGCTGTACTTGTTTTAGTAGTTAGGCCATTCCATAAGTATGTGAGTAGTAACTGGATGATTATAGTGCTGTAAAGAGAGTGCATAGTTTATTTATAAGTGCTTGGGTATTAGTGGACAGATTGCATTAGTATATAGTACTCGCTGGGTGACTGGAGATGGGCATAGGAGTGACAGTGTCTTTGATAGACTGCAAGGGTAGTACCTGGGTGAATTAATCTTACCTGTTTTCAAGCAGATATCAAATTAATAGTAATACATATTCACTTCTTTTTTTAATGCAAATTTAAAATATTTTAAACTTTAGTAGTAAGGTCTGTAAAAGAGAAGAAAAACATTCTGTTATTACATATAATTTTATAGTTTTTGCAACATAAGTATACAATTACATCACATATTCAATTTGCCTTTTTTTGCTGTGTTCAGATTGTATTGAATTTCACCATAAACAGTGATTTCAATGTTAATCATCAGATGAAAGCGGGCAATAAAATACAATCAATAAGATTGTTAAAAAAACATATTTCTCTTCAAAATATCTACAACAAACACAACTTGGTATTTACATTTTCACAAATGAACATCCTTAGTAACATAGTATATAATACAAAAATCACATATATGACCACCTTCTTTCTAACACAATTTTCCAAACGCAATATGAAGGAACAGAATCAATAATTGAATCCGTAATTACCAACATCTTCCCAATTGGCTGAATGATGTTTTGAAAATATTTCCATTAAGTATATCCAAAATAAACTTTTGCATTCATATACACACCTTCCCAATAGGCCGAATGATGTTTCTGAAAACATTTGCAATCAGGATATCCAAAATATATTTCTAAAATCATATTCACATGCTTCCAATAGGGTGAATGATGTATCTAAAATCATTTGTAGTGGAAATATCCAAAATATACTCAATAATTCATGTTGATATCTTCTCAGAATTTTGGCATCAAAAATATTAAATATGAATTTGGTAATTCATTAGGCAACCGAAATGTATACTCTAAATGTGCATCATTACATAGTGTCCATCCTTTATTGCATTTTAAATATACAGTATAGTGTCCAGATGTTGAAGTAGTTCCATCGTGGAAAACAATAGCCACTGTTTTAAAAGTTCTCCCTGAAATTGAAACTTGACCTGCCACAAAAAATTTTATTTTTGTTTCCAATTTTGTTCCATCTGCTCTACAACGTTGCAGCATTAAAATAATATATTGTCCACATCTTTGTATAAATAATGTTGACAACATTTCCGATTTGCACTGAGTACATTCCATATGTTGATTAGCTGATTTCACTAGATCGTTGAAAGACACTATTTTCAAATCTGGCATTGTCAAATATATGAATCGTTCAGTGTCTATTTTAGTGGTAGATGAAAATGAACAGCTGTCACATGTATGAACCCATCTGTAACGTAGTCCAAACAGATTTTCAATTTGTATACCTTCATCTTCTAATACTGCAAGCATAAACATAAGAAATTCCTGAGCATCTTGCTGTACATTCTGTGTAAATTGTGAAGATCCAGAACAGATATCCAGAAGATTCCGCACATCAGAAGCAGTATGGATTTTCGTTTTAACAGTTTTCAACTTCTCAAAAATATAATGTAACAAAGAACAAAATCTTTTTCTCGATTTTCCATAATTGCATGCTGTAGGTTTTCTAAAAAAACACAACGTTGACGATTACATTAGCATAGCAGTTGATATGAACTATTTTCAAACTGATATCCTACAATATTAGCAACTGTGTTCCCTTCTATTTTCTTTCCAGACTCATCATTCTTTTCAATTCTTTTTTTCTTTGCAACCTCAGTAAAGTCTTTATTATATTTTCGTTTTGGACATATTAAACGTTTTTCATAAATAGGATATTCACCTAAACTAGGAGCATAGAGTCTTCTTAACTTGTTATACTCTTTTACACAATTTATATCTGCACTAACCTTTTCTTCATCAAAATCAATCAAATACAATCCGGATAACGTTCTTACTCGAGACAATGCAACATATGCCATACCCTGCTTAAACACTGAACTTCCAATATTTACCAAAGCACTGTCTACACTTAAACCTTGAGATTTATGAATAGTCACACCATATGCTAAACAGACAGGAAACTGTTTTCTACGAACATACAAATCTTTTACAAGCAAAAAACGAACAGAACAGCGTCCAATCTGTTTCACCTCCTCAATATGATCAAATTTAATCTTCAAAAATTCAATTCCATCTCTATTTGCATAGCTAACAAAGTCAACAACTTTCCCCATTGCTCCATTTACTAAACCTTTCTCAACATTTAAATTACGCCGTAATATTACCCGACAGTTTACAGATACATATAAGGTCTTTTCCAAACCAGCAGTCTTAGATATTGCTTTTTCCAAAGAGTCTAATTTTAACTGCAATTTCTCTGACAAAAGAATAGTTACTCCTTCATGTTCTATTTTATCAATAGGTACCACTTTTATTATCGGTTCATTCTCCAGTTTCAACAGTTCTTCATTGAATGTAGAGCATTCTTTCAGTGTTGGCATAAGGCAAATTATAGATTCCTTTTCTGCAATTCTTCGGTAGATTGTTTCAGCTGCAATATTTTCTTTTGGAAACAAGTTTCTTAGTAGCCGACTTTCTAAAGCATCTTTTCCATCCTTTGTTAAGACACCAATTCTAATATTTTGAAGAATATTTCCATAATCTTCATCATTTGCTTGTCTCATGTTCTTGATAAGTTCCTTATATTCAAAATAACTCCAAATGTTCACATTTCCAATACTTCCCAAAGATTTTTTAGTGTCTTCATGAAGAAGGGTTTTAAAAACTGGTTGGCCTTTTACAGGTGTGAGTTGTAGTAGATCACCAAATACAATTACATGTTTTCCTCCAAATAAAACATCGTAATTTGTTTTTAAAATCTGCTGCATCCTCAAATGTACAAACGCAAGCATTAAGTTTGAGACCATGCTTACTTCATCAATTACTAGAAGTTTCATTTTCTTCAGTACTCTTGAAACTTCAAAACAAGCTTCTCCAGATAGCTTGTGGTATTCCAACTTATTTTCATGTTCTACTGGTAACATAAGTAGACGATGTAATGTAATCCCTTTAATGTTGTGTGCTGCTAACTAACCCTGGGCAAAGCACTACGCTACGCCGCGTAGTTTGCGAAGTTTGCGCTACTTCGCACAACGCGAATTGCACGTAGCACAGTGCAAACATGCGTAGCGTAGCATAGCGTAGTGCAGCGGTCATTTTGCTTGCTCGCGGTCCTCAACGTCAAGTTGGCGACCGCGAGCAAGCAAAATGACATCCCGGCGAGACTTTTCTCGTTCGCGATCAGCAACATCAAGTTGCCGATCGCGAGCGTGGAAAATAAACCTCCCGGCGAGATTCTCAACGCGGGGAGGTCAGGTTTCTCATTGCGAGTGGTCGCGTATGCTCGCGACCGCTCGCGATGAGAAACTACCAGTCCGCGTTGAGAAAGCTGCCGCCGAGTAAAAATCTACTCGAGCGGCAGTAAAAGACAGCTCGCACTGTGCAAGATGCCGTTTTCAATGATTTCACAGTGCGGACAAGCATCCGGCACTGTACAATCATTGCGAACAGTGCACTACGCAGTTCGCGTAGTGCTACGCGTAGCTCGCGTAGTGCGAACTGCACTTTGCGTAGCTTCGCGTAGCGCTACTTCGCGAACTACGCCCAGGCTTACTGCTAACCCAGTTGGAGCAGTTACAACACAAGACAAATGTGAATCCGTTGTTTTCTGTAGATAACTTGACAAACATTTAATCAAGAAACTTTTCCCCGTTCCAGCTTGTCCACTGATGTACATAAGAATAGGTCTAAATGATGTACATTGGCAATCATTCTTTTCATGCAGTAATCCATGTTGTATCTGTTGTGTAACTTGGTGATATATTTCTTTCTGTTCAGTATTGAGACGTTCCTCCAAATGTTCCAAATCAATATTGTCTTGTTGTGCTTGCTGCATCACCGTTTCCACTTCACTCATTGCTATTGCCGCTTCATTTTCAAGTATGGCTTCTCCTAGTGGATCTTGACTTTGTGGAGCAGAACTCTGACGATCTTGAGAACTATCTTTCTTGATTAATCTCTTTGTTCAACACTTGGAGATAATTTGGAAAAATTGTACATTCAATGCTATCTTTACATGCATTGAAAGAATCTTCATAGCAGTCAAAATCTCCAAGTAATTCCATTTCAGTACGCCAAGGTTTGAATAGTTGCAGAAGAGCTAAATAGAAAAACTCTCTTTTATCTGGAGTATCACAACTTAATTTCCTGTGATTAATCAAATTTCCTTTGTCATGCTTTACCAAACATCCTTCAGATCCAATTACAGCGTATTTTCCTTCATTTATATTTTCCGTAACATTTTTTTAAAACTATAATGTTGCTGAATTTCATATAGACATATGTTTTCTAGGTATGGACTTCTATTTGGATAGTACGTATCCAACATATTTGTTTTCAGAATATCTGTACTTTCTGGTTCATTCAGTGCCAAGTATTCAATTTCTTGTACAGATTTCAAAACTCGATTTCGTACTGTAGCAAGGCCTAGACTTATCCAGATGATTCCTCTTGACTTTGAATATAAACTTGCAGATGTCAATAGATCCGAACATTCGTAGGATCCAATTTCTCGATGTGAAAGCATCTTCAAGCTGAAGCTGTACAATTTTTTGCTAAGTGTCTTCTCCTGTGAAATTTCCTCCCACGTTTCTTTCAATTCTGTCTTCTCAGACTTGGTAATATATGATGTCACATAGCGAGCAACAGCAATTGAGTTATCTGCAACATATTGTATGTCCATATTTGTATTCCACATCTTCAAAATCACCGGATTGTAATCATTAATGTACTTCGATTCTTCTGTTCTTTTTATATTATAAGTATTTTTGGGTGATTTCCGAGTGATAGTATGCCTCACTGCTGACATAAAACTGTTCACTCTTCCTTTGGAAATTACTGGACGTGGAAAGCCAAATCGACATTTTGTGTAAAACTTATCCTTTGACTTATATTTCCGTCAGCAATATTTTCCACATCGATGACTCTGAAACCGTAAAACTTGCTGTCTTAAGATATTTTCTCCTCCTGTTTTCGGAATCGCACAGGTAACATACTCTCAATAAAAGATAAAACAGTCTCATCCAAATCAGTTCCAAATTTGGGTGCATCCTTGATCCATAAAAGCATATGTATATGAGGAGCACCTCTAGCTTGGTATTCTTTTCTCCCAAAAAATCAATAACTTCGCCAATAGGTGGATTTTTTTATTACAGATGAAAAACATCATAGCTTTAAATCTATGATTAAAATATCTGCAGACATTTACAGAATCTAGGGAACACAGTTCTCCAGGTGTCTTCAATTCAATATTTTCTATATTTTAATTTGCTTCTCGTAGAAAATCCAGTAAATCATCCCATGCGTACTCAGCACAACTAAGGGGTCGATTCCGATTCGGGCCGGAAAAAGCACCGACCGACTCGGAGCCGGAATTAATTCCGACCGACACGTACCTGTGGCGCCCGACTCGCCAAGTACGATGCAAAGCGTGCAAAATCCGACCGACACGTACTGAAACCAAGCCGAACGACCGAGCCGCAAGGAAAACAGCAATCCGGCCGGAAAAACACGCGAATCGAACCGACCGACACGCACCCGGAACAAATCCAACCGAAACGTACACGCGAACTCCAAACCGCAAAGTACGATGCAAGGCGCGAAAACCACGACCGAGTCGTACAGAGGCCAAGCCGTACGACCGACACGCATACAAAACTGCGAGCCGAAGTAACACAAAACACCGCGACCGACGCGTACGCAGCATAGAAAACTGCACAAACACAGCGTGAACGAAACGGAGAAGACCGTACGAGACAACTGCAGGGTCCGACTCGGTCACAAGAACGTTTCCAACATGCACAGAAAGTACTAAGGAAAAATACACAAAAAAGGCCAAACAAGCAATTACAAAGCCAATAAATACTGGGGGGTGGGGACAGAGAACAAAGACACACCCACAACTCCTCCCATATAAAGGACACAAATCCCAACCATGATCCTTTGCAAATGCTATTCTACTGCCAGCACTCAACAGACAGCAACCACACACCCACAGCTCATCCCTCACACAAGCCACACACCATCAGCACACCAACAAATAGCTACCTCACTTACACCCAGCAAAACACACACTCACACACCTTCACCTGCACACCAACACACACATTACTCACCATCACCACCCATCACCAAGCCCCCAAAGAAGAATCACAAGTTCCTAGATTGTGAATTGGAAGTCCTGGTAGACAAGATCCTCAGGGTAGAGCCACAGCTGTTTGGCACACTGGTCCAACAGACACCCATCTCCCAGAAAACAAAGATGTGGGAGAGGATCATCAACAGGGTGAACGCACAATCACCATGTCTACGCACAAAGACTGACATCCAGAACAGGTGGTATGACGTGCGCAGGAGGGTACGGGAGCTGCTGAAGAAGGACTACCTCCTGAGCCAATACACCGGCAGTGGCCCTCCTGCCAAGCCAGTATACCTCAGGCCCTGGGAGGAGAAGGTGCGGGCCATCCTTCCGCCAGTGAGCGTCTATGGACTAGAAAACATCCCAGAGCCTGGTGAGTACACAACAAATGTACACAATATTCTGCCACAATACACACACACATCACTGTCAAGGGGAGAGTCAAACCATGCACTCTTAGCAATTACACAGCAACCAGAACAGAATCATCCCAAAATGTGTATGTCAGTCAGATAAACACAACACATGCCATCTCAAAGTTACATTTAACCGTGTCATCACATGTACAAACACAACTACAACTACAGCTAGGCAGTGGCACAAATATAACTAACAAACACATCCAGACATGTAGCCACCACTACAACACCAACACACAGTGAAGACCACTGAAAGAAAGGAATTCTGTGTATGCTGGGCAAGTCAGTGTAGCCAATAGCATCATGGGAGTCGTAGTCACAGATATTGCTCACCCCCACAACTGTCCCATCAACACCACCATGAACCATGCACACATCACAGGGAGTGGAAAAGGACTCACAAGATGGCTGACACTGGCTACTGCTGTGGGGAGCACAAGGCCCTGCTGGCAACTGTGCAACAACCAACAGCAGGACACCACTGACTGACATCCTGAGAGACAACTTCCACTCCCTGCAATGGAAGCACGTTCCATGGTGGGATATCTGGCTGGGTGGGAAGGAGGACTCGCAGCACTGACCATAGTCATAAGCACCTCCCCTCACACACCCCCTCAACACAAACTCCACAGAACCCACCTGGGAGAATGCAATGCCTCACATCCTAACTCAAGATCCCACAAAGAACCACCACCCTGGGTTATGTTGTGTGAAGCACAGGGACACTCTTGGGACTTTTAGCCAAACAACTGCCAGGACAACACTCCCAGCCATCCTGTCAGCACAGGCAGCCCACCACACAGGGAAGCAGAGTCAAAAGGAAGGAAGTATGGGCATGCTGGGAAGTGGGGTGGAGGCAATAGCATGATGGGAGTAGTAGGCACAGATATTGCTCAGCCTCACAACTGGCCCATCAACACCACTGACAACCATGCTCACATCACAGGGAGTGGATAAGGACTGACAAGATGGCTGACACTGGCTACTGCTGTGGGGAGCACAAGGCCCTGCTGGCAACTGTGCACCAACAAACAGCAGGACACCACTGACTGACATCCTGAAAGACAACTTCCACTCCCTGCAATGCAAGCACGTTCCATGGTGGGATATCTGGCTGGGTGGGAAGGAGGACTTGCAGCACTGACCATAGTCACAAGCACCTCCCCTCACACACCCCCTCAACACAAACTCCACAGAACCCACCTGGGAGAATGCAATGCCTCACATACCAAATGAAGATCCCACAAAGAACCACCACCCTGGGTAATGCTGTGTGAAGCACAGGGACACACCTGGGACTTGTAGCCAAACAAACGCAAGGACAACACTGTCAGCCTTCCTGTCAGCACAGGCACACTACCCCACAGGGAAGCAGAGTCCAAAGGAAGGAAGTACGGGCATGCTGGGAAGGGGGTGTAGGCAATAGCATGATGGGAGTTGGAGTCACAGATACTGCTCACCCTCACAAGTGGCCCATCAACACCACTCTGAACCATGCTCACATCACAGGGAGTGGATAAGGACTGACAAGATGGCTGACACTGGCTACTGCTGTGGGGAGCACAAGGCCCTGCTGGCAACTGTGCACCAACAAACAGCAGGACACCACTGACTGACATCCTGAAAGACAACTTCCACTCCCTGCAATGCAAGCACGTTCCATGGTGGGATATCTGGCTGGGTGGGAAGGAGGACTTGCAGCACTGACCATAGTCACAAGCACCTCCCCTCACACACCCCCTCAACACAAACTCCACATAACCCACCTGGGAGAATGCAATGCCTCACATCCTAACTCAAGATCCCACAAAGAACCTCCACCCTGGGTTATGTTGTGTGAAGCACAGGGACACTCATGGGACTTTTAGCCAAACAACTGCCAGGACAACACTCCCAGCTATCCTGTCAGCACAGGCAGCCCACCCCACAGGGAAGCAGAGTCAAAAGGAAGGAAGGATGGCCATGCTGGGAAGGGGGTTGGAGGCAAAAGCATGATGGGAGTCATAGTCACAGCTCAACATCCCCCACCACATGGCCCAGCAAGCTCACACACACGCATGCACATCCCACAGAGAGTGGAAAGGCCCATCAAAGATGTCTGACACTGTTGCTGTGTCGTGGGGAGCACAAGGGCATGCTGGGAACTGCACATCAACCAACAGCAGGACACCACTGTCAGCCATCTTGCCATTGCTCTCACACCCACACACACTGAACTCCCCACAAAAGCAAGTAAGTATGGGAATGCTGGGAAGTGTGGTGGAGGCAATAGCATGATGGGAGTCATAGTCACAGACATAGCTCACCCCCACAACTGGCCCATCAACACCACCCTGAACCATGCTCACATCACAGGGAGTGGAAAACAACTGACAAGATGGCTGACACTGGCAACCGCTGTGGGGAGCACAAGGCCCCGCTGGCAACTGTGCAACAACCAACAGCAGGACACCACTGACTGACATCCTGAAAGACAACTTCCACTCCCTGCAATGCAAGCACGTTCCATGGTGGGATATCTGGCTGGGTGGGAAGGAGGACTTGCAGCACTGACCATAGTCACAAGCACCTCCCCTCACACACCCCTCAACACAAACTCCACAGAACCCACCTGGGAGAATGCAATGCCTCACATCCTAACTCAAGATCCCACAAAGAACCTCCACCCTGGGTTATGTTGTGTGAAGCACAGGGACACTCTTGGGACTTTTAGCCAAACAACTGCCAGGACAACACTCCCAGCCATCCTGTCAGCACAGGCAGCCCACCCCACAGGGAAGCAGAGTCAAAAGGAAGGAAGGATGGGCATGCTGGGAAGGGGGTGGAGGCAATAGCATGATGGGAGTCGTAGTCACAGCTCAACATCCCCCACCACATGGCCCAGCAAGCTCACACTCACGCATGCACATCCCACAGAGAGTGGAAAGGCCCATCAAAGATGTCTGACACTGTTGCTGTGTCGTGGGGACCACAAGGGCATGCTGGGAACTGCACACCAACCAACAGCAGGACACCACTGTCAGCCATCTTGCCATTGCTCTCACACCCACACACACTGAACTCCCCACAAAAGCAAGTAAGTATGGGAATGCTGGGAAGTGGGGTGGAGGCAATAGCATGATGGGAGTCATAGTCACAGACATAGCTCACCCCCACAACTGGCCCATCAACACCACCCTGAACCATGCTCACATCACAGGGAGTGGAAAACAACTGACAAGATGGCTGACACTGGCAACTGCTGTGGGGAGCACAAGGCCCCGCTGGCAACTGTGCAACAACCAACAGCAGGACACCACTGACTGACATCCTGAAAGACAACTTCCACTCCCTGCAATGCAAGCACGTTCCATGGTGGGATATCTGGCTGGGTGGGAAGGAGGACTTGCAGCACTGACCATAGTCACAAGCACCTCCCCTCACACACCCCCTCAACACAAACTCCACATAACCCACCTGGGAGAATGCAATGCCTCACATCCTAACTCAAGATCCCACAAAGAACCACCACCCTGGGTTATGTTGTGTGAAGCACAGGGACACTCTTGGGACTTTTAGCCAAACAACTGCCAGGACAACACTCCCAGCCATCCTGTCAGCACAGGCAGCCCACCCCACAGGGAAGCAGAGTCAAAAGGAAGGAAGGATGGGCATGCTGGGAAGGGGGTGGAGGCAATAGCATGATGGGAGTAGTAGGCACAGATATTGCTCAGCCTCACAACTGGCCCATCAACACCACCCACAACCATGCTCACATCACAGGGAGTGGAAAAGGACTCACAAGATGGCTGACACTGGCTACTGCTGTGGGGAGCACAAGGCCCTGCTGGCAACTGTGCAACAACCAACAGCAGGACACCACTGACTGACATCCTGAAAGACAACTTTCACTCCCTGCAATGCAAGCACAGTCCATGGTGGGATAACTGACTGGCTGGGTGGGAAGGAGGGCCGGCTGTCAACCAAATACAACCAATGCAGACCATGTTCACACCCCAACAAATACATAGAAATGCCCAAATAATGCAGGACAATGTGCTACACCAATATCAACCCCTGACTGTGACAACTTAGGACAATGCAATGTACAGGCCCGCACCCAGAGGCACAGTCACAACTGTCAGGTGTGTCAACCATTGATGCCTGCAGAAACATAACATACATTGTGTGTGTCTCCCAAAAACAGGTGATGATGGGGACACAGCAGCAGACGCTGAGGAGTCCCAGTCCCAGGCTCAAGAGGATACGGAGCTCACTGGTGTCGTACAGCCTCTGCCCTCCTCGGATGAAGAAGACCAACCTGGCACCTCCGGTGCAAGTCAACATGCAGCACCAGCAGGACCACCAGCTGCAGCACCAGCAGGACCACCAGCTGCACCCCTGCACCCACCCCTCCAACGACTGTCACCACAAATACCATCCCTGCCGACATGGACAGAACAAGGAGCACCACCAGCACAGGGACCCTGGACCAACGTGGGGCCATGGACACCACCACCACCACCAACCCCCAAGGGGGACCAGGGTCATCCGTGCGTGCCACTGCATGCACTGCACATGTCGGCAGGGGTGGTGGGAGGGGTGGGAGACAGAGGTCGCTGCTTGCAGAGGTGTCTGGTGTGCATGATGACCCACAACTGGCACGCATAGCTGATGGGTACCAGTCCAGCACCGGAGATCTCAGCCAGGTAGTGGGGCTCCTCAGAGACATGAAACAGCAGCAGGCTGCCCATCATGCCCGCTTGGACTCACACATGTCCCGCGTGGAGTCCAAGTGGGACACACTGCAAGAGATGACGGCGGTGCATAGGGACATATTACAATGTCTCCGCCAGATGAACAGCAACCAGTCTACACCTCCCTGTGTGCCAACAACATCTGGTGCTGAAACAACTGCAACTGCCACAGGGAGGGAGGATGACTCTGGCGGATAGTCCCCTGCACTGCAGCAGCCTGTACTTGAGGGGCCCCCCCAAAGAAGAGGGGTCGTCCGAGGAGGGGCAAGTGAGAGGCCGATGGCCTAGTGCAACCCCCAGGAAGCCTGAACCTGTTCTGGATGTTCACCTTTGTGCACAAACTGTTCACCCTGTTGACGGCAACACAACTCCCACACATGACATGGGGAGTACAAGTTGGACCAATGTCTCAGACAACTGTGGCCCCGACACTGGGGATTTTGTCTACCAGGACTTTCAATTCATCTAGGAACTTCTGATTGCAATATAAATGTACAGCACTAACCATCCTATGCACTATTCACACAAATGTATCACAATAAACACACTAATACACCATACTTGCCTCTGTTGTGTTTCCAACGTGGGTGCTGTCATGGGGATGATGAACTGCAAAATTACACTGTGTAGGCGAACTGCAACAGCAAGTACAACACAGGCATGTGAGTAATGGCAACGTGACACATATGAGGGAGACACACCACCAGGGCTACACAACACATACACACCTAGGCCATCTGACTCAATGCCTACACTGATGTTGCCAGGAAAGACGGTGCAATGCACAGACACCACACCTATTCCCAGTTGTAGTCAAGTAGCCCACAGGTGCAGTAAGCAAATGGCAGTCAAATGTGTGACCACAGACAACGCACATCACAAAGTGAAGCACAGGTTTATTACACAGTTGCAACATGTCGTAACCACTACAGATGCAAGGTAATCCCACCTGGCAGCGGGCACACAGTCAACAACTGTAGAAGGAAGGAAGTCCATGGGTGTGGCGCACATCACCTGTAGGGACACAACAGCTACCACCCTGGAAGTACAATCACGTCGTCGGTGGACACAGTTGACCAAACGAATCTGAAAGTACCCTGTGAAGGACAGAAATGACACACAGTCAAAAGCAATGGAGAACAGGACAGAACAGCAAAACTCATGCACAATACATGTTACAAGATACCCACCCAGAACCAAGTTAGCATGTCAACACTGTTGGGGAGTACAGACCACCTGTAAGCACACATCGCTACACACATCCAGTCAAGTAGCCCATGGACACACTCCAACAGCACCAGAGCACCACCTACACATATCATGCCAACTCACATCATTGACATGACACCTCAGGATACTCACATTCAGCTAAAGAAGTTGGTGATGAGCTGTGTGCGGACATCACCATCATCATCATCATCACTGGCATCGTGGTCCAGGCCAGGATCCTCCACAGGTGGCGGATGTTGGTCATTGTCATCCTGGATGAGAGGCAACTCCTTCCGCACTGCCAGGTTGTGGAGCATGCAGCAGACGATGATAATCTTGCACACCTTCGCTGGGGCATATGGGAGGGACCCTCCTGTCTTGTCGAGGCAGCGGAAGCGGCTCTTCAGGAGACCAAATGTCCGCTCAATCACTCTCCTGGTCCGACCATGTGCCTCATTGTAGCGCATCTGTGCTGGTGTCACAGGGTTCCTGAGGGGTGTCAGCAACCACGGCATGTTGGGGTATCCCGAGTCACCTACGGACAGACAAGTGCACATTAGCTGACTTGGAAAAGTGGGCGGAATACTACAGATCAGATCACACACAATGGCACAAAGTCAGTACACACCGACAAGCCAGGCACGCTGGTTCTGCATCTGTGCCATCATCCTGGGGATGCGACTACTCCTCATCACAAAGGCATCGTGTGCTGAACCAGGGAAACGGGCACACACGTGTGAGATGGTCATATCTGCAAGACACACCACCAGTGCATTGACCGAGTGGTAGTGCTTGCGGTTACGGTAGGCCTGCTCCTGGGCCTGTGGTGGTACCAAAGCCACATGTGTCCCATCAATGGAGCCAATGACATGCAGCATCCTCCCCAGGGCATAGAAGTCACTCTTCACGTCAGTGAGTCGTTGCAGTCTAGGGAAATAGATGTACCGGTTCAGGTATAGCAACATTGCCTCCAAAACATCGCGGAGCACACGGCTCAACATGGTCTGTGACATCCCACCAGCAGTCGCCACAGTATGTTGGAAGGTACCGGTTGCAAAGAAGTGTAGGGCTGCCATCACCTTCACCTTGGGGGTCAGCGCTGTAGGATACGGCCGGCCAGGCTGCAAATGTGGGGCCAACTGCACTGCCAAATCCTCAATCAGCTGCCTGGTGAAGCGGTACCGTCGGATGCTGTCCCGTTCCACCATCGTTGCCAGGTCTGGGAATGGTCTATGGACAGCAGGAGCCCTGCAGTGCAGAGGAGAAGAAAGCAAGATTGTCAGTCACCCCACATATGCGGCATTGAACACACTCAATATCACATCATACATCATTATGAGGCACAACTACATGAAGTGTGCAGTTCCGTAAGGACATGTATGGTACATACATGGCCAACATCTGTCATCACGGTTCAACAAGTGGCATCAATAAGTCCCAGGTTGGCCCATTGGATATCATGAGGCCGTGTCACAGTTCCCATCTCCTGCTGCCATGTCACAATCACCCCCCACAGTGACATGTGAGGACAGATGTGCCCCAGGCATCACAGCTCAATCGACAGGTACATTCCCAGGGACCCTGTATTGCCACATGGACACTGGCATTACATGGAGTATCATGTATACACCACAGCAAAACAACCATGACCCCCACAGGTAGTGGTTCCACTTGCCTCTGCAGGACAGACATGGACGTCTGTGACACACACACGCACAACATCAAAGTCCATGCACACACAACGTGGATGTGGAGACTGTCTCCCATTGTGCACATGAAATCAGAGACATTGTAAACACTACATGCACACAGACTGTGGAGGACCATCACTATTGTGCCACTGGGACACCCTGGCTCAAACATACCGTCCCACATGGGACTCACGGGGTATGTGACATGACATACACATACACCACTGTGAAATGTGACCATGGCACATGCACAGATATGAACAGTTGCACATCACAGTGGTCATGTACACGTAACACCCAGGATCCTGTCCCCATGAACACGTGCACAGCCTGGGGGTGGCTGCCCCCAGGTGACACCCACAGGACAACATGTACACCAACATACACACAATAGGAAATGCAGCCTTACATGCCTTATGATACAGTTTGGACAGGCTGTGGTGTTGTAGGTGTGCCCCTCACTCCCTGGGAGCTATCTGTGGCTGGCATATGTTCATCTGAGACAGGCATGGTGACATATGCCAGTCACTTGTACAGGGATGCGTTGAACAGCAATGGACCGATCGGTGCACCCGGCCGGCCCATTGCATTCAATGTGTGCGGGTACGCGTTGTACCCCTGTACGCGTTGAACAGCAATGGACCGATCGGTGCACCCGGCCGGCCCATTGCATTCAATGTGTGCGGGTACGCGTTGTACCGCTGTACTCATTGAACAGCAATGGACCGATCGGTGTGCCCGGCCGGCCCATTGCATTCAATGTGTGCGGGTACGCGTTGTACCCCTGTATGCGTTGTACCGCAATGGACCGATCGGTGTGCCCGGCCGGCCCATTGCATTCAATGTGTGCGGGTACGCGTTGTACCCCTGTACGCGTTGAACAGCAATGGACCGATCGGTGCACCCGGCCGGCCCATTGCATTCAATGTGTGCGGGTACGCGTTGTACCCCTGCACGCGTTGAACAGCAATGGACCGATCGGTGCACCCGGCCGGCCCATTGCATTCAATGTGCGGGTACGCGTTGTACCCCTGTACGCGTTGAACAGCAATGGACCGATCGGTGCACCCGGCCGGCCCATTGCATTCAATGTGTGCGGTACGCGTTGTACCCCTGTACGCGTTGAACAGCAATGGACCGATCGGTGCACCCGGCCGGCCCATTGCATTCAATGTGTGCGGGTACGCGTTGTACCCTGTACGCGTTGTACCGCAATGGACCGATCGGTGTGCCCGGCCGGCCCATTGCATTCAATGTGTGCGGGTACGCGTTGTACCCCTGTACGCGTTGTACCGCAATGGACCGATCGGTGTGCCCGGCCGGCCCATTGCATTCAATGTGTGCGGGTACGCGTTGTACCCCTGTACGCGTTGAAGAGCAATGGACCGATCGGTGCACCCGGCCGGCCCATTGCATTCAATGTGTGCGGGTACGCGTTGTACCCCTGTACGCGTTGAACAGCAATGGACTGATCGGTGCACCCGGCCGGCCCATTGCATTCAATGTGTGCGGGTACGCGTTGTACCCCTGTACGCGTTGTACCGCAATGGACCGATCGGTGTGCCCGGCCGGCCCATTGCATTCAATGTGTGCGGGTACGCGTTGCACCCCTGTACGCGTTGTACCGCAATGGACCGATCGGTGTGCCCGGCCGGCCCATTGCATTCAATGTGTGCGGGTACGCGTTGTACCCCTGTACGCGTTGAAGAGCAATGGACCGATCGGTGCACCCGGCCGACCCATTGCATTCAATGTGTGCGGGTACGCGTTGTACCCCTGTACACGTTGTACCGCAATGGACCGATCAGTGCGCACCCATTGTCAATGGCCTAGCCTGGCAACGGACGCGTTTTCGAAATTCGAACGAGTCGGTTGCTGGAAATTCAGTTGGTCACCCACAACAATGTTGCAAAATCATGTATGTCATGAAGTTGAAGATTTGAAGGATGCTGTGGGCGTGTATTGGTGCTGCTATTCCATGGATTGGCCAGATTCAGAAGATGCAAACGACTTGGACCTATCACTTTGGACACATGGGACAGTATCTGCCTCTGCAGCACATATATATTGCTGGCTGTTCCCCTGAGAGCTCACTTGCCTGCACTACATGCTCCAGGACGACATCTGCCACTGCACTGCTGCTGTCTCTGCCCCCTCTGGACCCTGCAATGGCACGTACTGTGGAGAGAGCCCCAGCCTTCAGCCTTGAGGAGAACCAGGCCCTGTTGGACAGTCTACTTCCACAGTACAGCAAGCTGTATGGGACACCAGGGGAGCAGGTGAGTGTTCTGTGCACTGCCTTTCTGAATGTGCATTTTGTCTGACTAGCAAGGCTGAAAGTCTGCACGCCACTGGCTAGCAGGCTCACTGAGTAGTTGTCACCCCCCATAGTGTGTAGTGACATGCACTGGACAGGTATGGTGCAGTGACAGTGCATTTGAACAAGGTTTTACTTCCCATGCAATGATACCATGTAGTAACTTCTGGCAAACTGTCCATGGGCAGCGTTGCACTGCCTGTGTACATCATGTGCCCCTGTGATTGAGACATGTATATACAACTGTGTCATGCACGGATATGTTGCATGTGTAGTAATGGCCTTTTCACTTTGTCATCCTGACAGGTTAATGCCCATCGGAAGCAGGAGATCTGGAAGGACATCGTCCGGGCTGTCCGGTCCGTGGGGGTCTACAAGCGCCAGATCCGCAACTGCCAGAAGAGGTGGCAGGACCTTCGGGGCTGGACCCGGAGGATTGCACGGGTCCAGCTGAAGCTGTCGCCTCCTCGCAGGAGGGGCGGAACACGGACCCTGACCCCCCACATGCTCCAGATCCTGGCGGTGGTGTTTCCAGACCTGGATGGGCAGCTGAAGGCCAGACAGCAGCAAGGAGGGGGTGAGTCAAAGACTGCACTGTGAACTCTGTATTACATGCTATGTGCCCTCCTCTGGCCTGGTTAAACTGCCACAGTACAGCAGTCATGTTGTCCAGGAGCCATGTCCCTCTATTGTGCACTGCCCACTCCTCATCTGATACCCAGGTGTGGCCCTTACATTCAGGGAATTGTGTCACTTGGGACTGTGTCCTTGCAGTTTGCTTCACTCAAGGTGGGGGACAGCATCTGTTTCCCTAACTCTGTTGTGGGCATCATGGGTGGGTCCATTGTTCACACAATGCCTGTGTTCGGACATGTAATCTGCGTGTTGCTTTGATATGCGGTCCACTTGCTGAGCTGAGCCACCACATGTGCCTGGGGTATCTGGCACACACCCATGCAGCGGGTGGGAACAATGTTTGGGCCCCAGGAGTGTGCAGATTACTTGTGTCACACATACATAGCCAGCTATCCACTGTCCAGGGCTCATCCCTCATTCATGTGGGGCAGGACAGTCATGCCTACTCCAGCCCATCCAATACACC